>VWZK01007180.1:136016-182312 GCA_013396935.1 Baryphthengus martii
TTTTTTTTTTTTTTTTTAATAAAAAGAAACAGATTTCTTGGTGCTCAACAAAAATATCCTAGTGGTTAAATCCCCTCCCCAAGTACCTCTGACGAAACTCTTACTTTGATAGTAATTTTCTCTCTTTTTGAAAACAATTTTTCAGAGGAAACTGGAAAGAGTATCATAATTAATTAATCTTTTTCCAGCCATAGAGAAGATTCTTTATGCATGTAGAAAACAGAACTTATAATTTATCAGGGTATTGATGGCAGAACCATAGAAAATCCATTTCTTAGCTTTTAGCTAGACTTTTCTGGGGAACAAAAACCAGGAAACAAAATAGATAAGAAAGTTTCAGGGACTTTGAACTGCAGAGAAAGCATCTTTATGAATACTGAAACATTTATCAACATTATGCATTATCAAGGCCACTGTATCTAGGCTTTTCTATTGAATCTACAAATTATATTCATCCTACTGTGACGAGCAAATTTTAATTTTATTTTTTTTTTAATTCTTTGTAATGTTGTAAATATAGGTAACAATGGTAAGACAGAGGCCCTGAGAAGTACAATGAGATACTATTTCCTGGTATGCTACTGTCTGTGAGCTCTAGAGTCTTTTCAGGGCATCAGAGGAACCAACCAGCAGATGATACATGGAAGAGGATGTCAAAGAAGCATCACAGAATTATTCCACCCTCCTGATCGCACCCATCTGTGCCTTTCTTTGAGGTGTGATGCAAGCCCTGACTAATAATAAGCAGATCAGTCAAGGAATGCCCCTTCTTGCATAGCTAAAGGAAAATAAACAAGAAGATTCCATGTTCCTTCTGCTTCTGAAAGGAAACAGCAGAAAGGATTTGAAATCATACCTGAAGGAGCTTAGCTGCTCTATACTCAGCCTGCCGTATGGTCTGTTGGTGCAATGCAGTGAGTTTCCCTATCCTGTTAGCCAGCTGCTTAGCCAGTGGTACGTTCTGCTCTGCGAAGTCCTGGACTGATGCATCTAATTCCAACAGCTTTATATTGCAGCTGTCCAACTCTTCACCAAGGATCTAGACAGAAAAAAAAAAACAAACAAACAACACAAGAAAATCAGTGATGCAGAAGTGTTAGTTTTGTGCTCGATCATTTCTAGTTCAACTTGCAACTTCAATACCCTGTCCAACATCTCCATAGTTTGTTCCATTTTTATTCTGGCCGAAAACCAACAATGCTTGTCTAAGCAGGAAGGCAGAGTAGCAGGATATTCAGTCATCTCTTCAATGTGTGCCATTACTCTTCCTCTCTGATTTCCTGGCTGAAACGGATAACCATTTCCCCTACCACAGCAAAAGACTGAGTCACTTCAGATTGACATTAACTATTCTTGGCCATCTTTCTATGTGTATCTTTTAAATGAAAAGTCAGCACAAATTGCCATGACAAAGATTTTTATTTATTGGAAAGGGGTTTCTTTTTGTTTCTGTCTTAAAATAAATATACCCTTACAAACTAAAAAAATATGTAATTACTCATGAATGCATTATAAAAACTTCTATTTTCATAGTTTGATCTTGACACAGGAGCAGTCTAGATCATGCTAGACTTTCAACAGAAACAGATTTTAAAATCAATTTTTCTTACCATATTTACAAAGTTTCTAAAAAGTTTAAAAAGGAAACAAAATGTTTTCTGTATTTCTCGTAGATTAATAGTACACTTATGGGCTACAGTTTCCTGGGGAGGTGGTATTTGTTTTTTTTTTTTTTATTTGGTTTTCATACCTAAAGTGCTAATGTTTTATTGTTTTTGTAATATAAATAAGTCTCATCAAACACTCTAGCCCCTTTTCAATTATTCTTAGAAATTTTAATTGCAATTATCAGACAAAAACTGCTTTAGAACACTGTTCTAGCTACAGGTGCTTCAAGAAGTTACTTAAAGTTCTTCAGGTTAGGGCTATCCTGGCAGATACACCTCAAAGTATAAGTTATGATCAATCATTATGATAAAGAAATATTATTCCATGAACTTAGTGACATAACTGTCTACATGTAGACATGAAGACAGATGTTGAACTACTCACCTAAATACAAAGACATACATATTTCAGGCATAAATAAATAAACACCTCTACCTTAGAAACAATGCAGAACTTAGCTGTTGTTTAAAACTGAGGAAAGCATCCATTTGGCTCAGGTCGCATGAATTTAAAACTTTTTTTTTTTAGTTTATATTGACAATCAGTTTCAATGTTAATATAAAAGTATTTACTGATGTAATCAAAAGTCATCCCAAACTCAAGAGTATCAGCTGAGCACTGACATAAACGCAGTTGAGGGAACATTACTAAATCTACAGTGACAGAGAGGTTTTGTCTATGCATGGGAAACATGCCTAAACATGGGAAGCACATTTCACTGGTTTTCTGCTTAATTACTTGAATCAAGGACATAAAACAAATTTTAAGGGATATATTTAACTGACACCTCCTGCAAAGCTAATGATACTTTGGAGCATACTGAGAGCAACTCATGAAAATAAACAGGTAATTTCTGACATACCAGACATGCCAAATGTTCTCCTACTTGGATGCTTTTCTTCCTTTCAGACAGTCAACTTTATCTTTGACTAGTTAAAAACCCAAACCAAAACTCCAGCCTCAAGCCACTCCTTCCCTATCTCTCTCCCTCCCCAAAATACCCTGCACTCATACAATAATCCTAACTTGGCCATTACACCTCAATACAGATGACCTTTTCTGAGTGTGGTATCTGCTTAACATGAAGAAAATTTACCAAAAGAACCAAGAGTCCTTTGCACTACCCTTAACTACACCAGTAGTACTTTACCTCATTACTGCACCAAATGATACGAGACAGATTACTAGTTAAGCAAAATTCTGTTTTTTGCAAGTAAAGGCGTACTGTAAAGAAGGGTCTTTTCAGTGCAGACTGGAATAAGGAGCAGCTAGGGAGCCTCTTAGGACTTTCCAGATTACAGTCATTATTTAGATGAAACAAAGTAACTTTACTTGACTTGCTTTTACTCTCAGCTACTTCCTTCAAGTTCTGTTGTTCACTCAAGTCCCTGTATAGGCTGGTTTGCAAAGACTATAATCTAAAAAATCTCGTAAGTCAGCCCTTATTTCTGTCCATTCTTCGGTTCAATTACAGTAAAAAATGCATCAGGCAAATCTTCACAAATACATCTTTGGTATGAAGTGAGAATCCCAATTCGAAAGAATCTATGGTAAACCAAATCTGAGAAGTCTTGTCTTACCTTTTGTTCAAGTTTAGCTTGTGCTATATCATTTGTTTTCTTTTTCAGTTTGGAAAGAATGGCATTTAGTTCATTTGCTATCCCCTGGATTTTCTGACCAAACTCTTGATTCAATGTTTTGATCTGCTGAGCTTCTTTTTCTTTGGTTTGAATCTGTCAACAGTAAGAATTAAATTCAGTAACCAGAGATTTCTCTTCTGAAATTAATTTTCATTTAATTCAATTTAAAGGAAGAAGGTAATGGAACTACTCTACTCTCTCATAGTTTGACCACATTTGAATATTGTATTTAATGACATCATCAAGTCTAAAGAAGGGCTATAGATCTGTAATCCATTTATCTTCTATGCTTTACCTGATCCTGTACAGTTACAAGGGCCAGCCCAACTTCCGCTAAATGAAGAGAGATTTCAGAAGGCAAAATGGTATAAAGTCCCAAGTACTTATTCTGTTGTTGTTCAGCCATTTTTTCAACAGCCTGGCGATGAGTAGTTACTTCTCCAAGGAAACACTAATGACAGAAAAATATTGTTAAGAACAATGAGAAAAGCACTTCTGCGTAAACTTAGCAAATGCAGACATTACATGCAGCTTGCAGTAAAGCTAATTGCTTTCAAATTTTTAATTAATTCATTAAAAAGAATTTTATCTTGGGACTCCCTGGATTCTCATTTATGACTCTCCGTCCAGTTCTCTGTTCCTGTGTGACCACACAAGTATATAGAAAATGTCAAGTTTACAGCACCTTCAGTGAAATGTTTATCTTGTTGCTTTCCTCCCTGCCCAAAGCTGGCACAATAGAAATGTCACATTCTTTCCATTCACATTCTGTAGTTCTCTCATATTTTAGATGAGAGAAGAAAAATTACTAAACAAAATGTTAGTATGTAAAATTTCACAAATACTTAAAAACATCTTAAATCAACTCATCAGCTACTTCATGCTTTATGAATTAATCTAGTGTCTTACTCAAAAACTCAAGAATATTATCTGATTTGAATTCATGGTGGCTTTGAACTGATTCACAATCACTAGCAGATTACAACAATAAATATTGCAATTGAGAAACTGACAGACTTGGTATACCTGCAGCTCCTGAAGTTGCGTATCAACTTCTACATCAGAGCTTAATAAATACTCTTTTGTTTCCTGAATCCAGGCCTTCACCACAT
Organism: Baryphthengus martii; assembly: GCA_013396935.1. Classification (NCBI taxonomy): domain Eukaryota; kingdom Metazoa; phylum Chordata; class Aves; order Coraciiformes; family Momotidae; genus Baryphthengus; species Baryphthengus martii. Next base: position 140,437 of record VWZK01007180.1, read on the forward strand.
TAATCTCTGCTTCAACCTCCTCACGCTCCTTCAGCTCCTGTTTCACCATCTTCACACCTTTTTTCACTTTCTGTTGCATACTTCAGAAACAAGAAACCCAATATTTGTGAATAAGCAATGTCTACAAACATTGCTTTCTCAAAAACTGAATAAAGATAATGATTGACAGCCCCACATCCAGAACAATAAAAAGTGGAACAGTGTTGCAACAGACTACTAAAGCAGCACACTTAAATTTCTCATGTTCATTTTCCAGTTCATTCCTTTTAATTAGCAGTTCTGTGTATTTTGACTTCAAGTGCACAATTCCTTTGAAGATATGCAAAAGTTTCCAATACAGACACACATCTGAGTTCATCAGCACAGACTGCCCTTATTGTCAGTGGAGAAAGTAGGCAATTCCAGGGCATGAGTTAGGATGATTCATTATCACTCTAGTATAAATTTCTAATGTAGGTCAGAAAAACTGCATCTTAGATCTGTCTATTTCTCTCTGCTAAATAGATAATCAGAATTAACCAGTTCAGATGCAAATATCTATAGTCTAAAATAATGAGATAAATTCCACTCCTACTGATTGAATTTGCATTGGCAGAATATCTAGGATAAGGCATAGATCAAACATCCGAACACCATTTTTGATCCAGGGACCTAACCTCAATGTCTCCATTAAGAAGTGGATGCTTTGCTCAAGAACCTGGATCTCCTGTAAAAAATGCAATCTTTTTCAGATGACATCTCCGTGAAAGATCTACAGGACTATTTGTAGTGCTTAGGTACATGACAAGGATCTTACTTTGATATTTCCATATTTGATTTATATTTGTATGACCTTTCATAGCCGAATCATGCCTTATTTACATCAGCACAAGATCATAACAGACTCAATTTCTTAGAAACTAATTATAAGGGAAGAATGGAATTAAAAAAAAATGCTAACATCTACATATCTTCCTCAGGGATTGCTATTCTTCTGTAATCGGTGACGTGTGCACGCAATGAACTTCGCACAGGCTAGGTGTAGGCTTTACATTTTTTCTTTATTCTCTGCCTCTCTCTGTTCCCACAGTGGAGATCAAGTGAATGGCATCTTAGTGCAGTTTTGAGGTGGATATGAGTCCTGAAACTTAGTCACGAAACTTCCTGGTTTATACATGACAGGATAATATCTTAGATTTAGATAAACATTAATATAACCACGGGGTGAAATGTTAAGATATGTTCTGTTTGCATATGCACTAATTTCCCCTGTAAATTTCATAGGATACCTGCTTTTGGTACCTAAATGCCAACAACAGGGGAAAAAAAGTGATAAACTAATCTAAATTTAGCATGTAAACAGACAAAAGGTCACTGTTAATGGTGAGATGCAATGGAAGTATTTAAAATCACTTATAACTTTAATGTACTCTATACAGCTCTTGCATAAGTATAGTATTATTATGCAAGGCATAATACACATTCTAAACTTCATGTACATATTCTAAACTTCATGCCCCTGTTGATGGAAATAAGAAAATAATAGTAAAAATGTATTTCAAAATGAATCAAAGGTAACTCTATATTAAATTGATGCTTATTTTAAATATAATAACTAATATGTATTTTAAGCATGGTAATTGTTAACGATAACAAGAATGATACATGAACTCTTAATGAATAGTAAGGTACCATTTTTCTAGTCAATTTTTCAAAACATTGCCTTACTTGTGGCATCGATCTTGCATTGCTTTTATTTCTTGCATGACTGGTAGTTCCTCCTGAGACGGAGACTTCATTTCCACATCCTGAAGCATGCTGACAGCATGCTGTTTGAGCAGGCCCAAAGATGACAGTTGGTGCTCCACCTCTAGAAGGAAACTGTTGTGGTAATCCAGGAGTTCCAGGAGCTCTGTCTTGGATGCCTTTTCCACTGAGCTTTCTGGTAAGCGATCTTGTAGCTTATCTATTGCTATGGTGGCTTTCTGAATCTATGGAAAGAGACGCAGTCTTGGAATTGAAGAAATTAAAAGGATGCTAATATGACTGATACCAAAAGTTGATAAACCCAACGCTGTACATTCAGATGCACCTGCAGCAGTCTCTATAGCAGATATAAATCTATGCTCTGATGTTCTAGATCTACCTAGCTAGCCCTAGCTCTTCACAGTGGACTAGGACTTGCTAAAGAACTTTTCTGTCAAGTGATGGGTGGCTCCTCATATTTTTTAGCTTTTATTGCCTTTACTGCCTTAGGACCTAGATCTCCACCCCAAGGCAGATCTGTATTTGGCAGAAGTCATACATTTAACAAAAAGATTATCACCATTCTCAGAGAACCTGCCACCTGAGCATAAAATACTAGACAATGACAGATTACTTTTTTTTTCTAATCTAAAAAAAGTCAGGTAAAGAGTTTCAAGAAAAAAAAGAGACAAATGGTTGGTGAGCAGTAACAGGCAATAATATCACCGCATAAACTTAGAAATAACTACTCCATACTCTTCAGAGGGAAAAAAAAAACTCTAAAAAAAAACAAACCCAGAAAGGTTGACAAATTAGAATAGACCATCTGGGGAAGGGAAATACAGAGGAGAAGATTCTGAAGAATCACCAGAAACCCAAACAACTCTGTATTTACTCTAGATACATGCACACTGAAGAACAGTAAACCTTGGAAGCAGTGATTCTAAACCCAGGTCTTCCATAGATGTTTTTTTCTATTACCTGAGAAAAATCACTGTTATTCCTGCTTTCAACCTTCTCTATCATAAGATGATTAATAAGGAAGTATAATGAGTTAAAAGTCATGTAGAGTTAACAAAGGAGGATTTTCCTGTGTGACCTATGCTAGGTTCCTGCACTGGCAGAGGTGTTGGACTCGATGATCTCTCAAGGTCCCTTCCAACCCCTAACATTCTGTGATTCTGTGATACCACGGCCAGAAATTACCTTATCATTAAAGCTCTTCCATTCCTGTACCGCATCTTCCAAAATTTTCTCCTGCTCTTGGGCTACATTCCGGAGTCGTGTCCAGCGCTGCCAAACTGTTGTCATGGATCTACTTATAGTTGCCTTACTGGAATCAGTGCTAACTTTTTCCAGCTGTGAAGCCTTTTCTTCTAGGGCTGTGATCTTCTCATGGAAAGAATTCACTACAGACACAAGAGTCTGAAAAGGGAGAAATAAACACTCTTTTCTTGTTTTACAACAACTATTCAACACACTTGTGGGCAGATGAGCCACTTTCATCCACTGCAGACAAAGAGGAGATATTCTATGCTGAATAAGGTGTTTAGGTATCATATGCAATGTATTAGCTACAGCTACTTGAAAGACCCGGTCTAAAACTCTCTGGTACAAGCAGATTTTCTCTTTCTGCAGTCTCTTTTCTCTTGCTATTCCCTCAAAAGGGATGGAAATGAGTATTCAAGACCCTTCTCTCATAGTAAAAACTGACTTATTTAACAGTCTAAAAATGAAAGATTCAATTCAGCTGTTTAAACATACATTTATGTTATGTTTATCTGTAATGCCATTTTAGATGTCAAAGGTATCAGGATATTCTCATGAAGCTGGCAGACATGACGTTGCTCTTAGGGGAGATTCCTGTCTTCACAGAGACACAGCTGAAGACCAGGCAGGATTTCTGAAGTGTCACTAACTGCCTATATTAAGGCAATTGATTAGCACGCTAAATACTAGAAGAGAAATTCTTTTAAGTTACGTTTACTTCATTTAGACTACAGAAGAGTTAGTATTAACTTGTCCTAGTCCTTGTTGTTGTCCTAGTACAACTATGCCTCAAAATTCAAAGTAGACAGATGTTTCTATTGATCTGAATTTCTTGTAGGGTACACAACTTTGGGGCTTATGTACGCAAGGCTTTTAGTTACCTCCTGGATCCTTCCAGTTCTCTACAGTCATAGGCACATAGACAGACATTAAGATGAAAAGCAATTAAAATACCTGTCTCAGTCACCTCACAAATAAAATGTGTGTTCTGCACAATACAAAACATCTTTTGCTGTGCTATGACAGTTAAGTACTACAGGAAAAGATCTAAAAATTCAAATTCAGATTGCCACAGGTAGGGACCTACATAACATACACTTCTCTTCACTGAAAAAAAAAGATTTCATATAATATTCAGTACCCTACCTTGTGTGTTAGCAATTTCTCTTCTGCTTCATGAGAAGCAGCAGCTTTAGCTACTGAGAATTCAGATAATTTTTTCTCAGCCTCATTCATCACTTCAATAACCTTCTGTCTTGCTGTCTGGTACTCCTGCCACTCAGAAGCACACCTTAAACAAATATAATTCCAGAAAGAACAATTTAATGCAATGTAAAATCATTTGAAAATCAGGAATATTAGTGCATCCAGTTTTCAATGTAACTGCTTAGTTTTGCTATTACACAGTATTTTCCAAGAAAAAGAAAGATTATTGGGAAAGAGAAGCATATATACATAGAAGCATATAATCCTGTTTTTCAGCTGTGCCTTACAGACATAGCTCGACGTTTAATAGCTCTTGTTTAACTTTTCCTCACTAGCAGAGGAAGAAACAGAACTCAAGAGCTCTAAACCCCAATATCCATTTCTCTCATCAGTAGCACAATCATTTTATAAAATTCCAATTAATATTGTGATCTATTTCTTTCATCACCAACAAGGTAATATTTAAATGAAAGGGAAAAAAAAAAATTACCTCTGCAACTGCTCTTGCTGAGTTTTGGCTTCTTGCTTTGTCCCTTTGGCCTTTTCCTCCAATGCAGCTACATTCTGCATCAACTGCTCTCTTGCTGTGGCTTGCATAAAGGGCTCTATCTCAGACACAAGGCCCTGTAACTCCTTCAAATGACGAGTGAATTGACTTTCTGTGCTGAAAAATTCGATGTGGTGCCTTAGGTTCTCCTCAGAGTTCTCAACATCAAGACCATTTCTTGCTAAATGTAGAAATTCCTGAGCATCTTCGAGCCAATCATTTGCTATCTGCATCACTTGGTAGTATCTTTGGCAAAGGCTGTATAATTTATTCAATGTAGCCTGAAATAAATGGGAAAATTACACAGCGGGTCACAGACTTAAAATTCACAGCAACAACAACAAAATTATCTGCTGAGAGTTTGGATTTTGCCCATGCTAGCTTTCTTTTCACTTTGTTATATCTAAAATATAGGTCCAGAGAGACTATATGGAAGCAGGCTTTGAGTGAGTTTGCACTTCTACATGCAGGTATAAATGCGTATTAAGGAAACCTTTTCTCCCTCCTTCCATCCCCAAGTCATCCATGGCAACAGGCCACAACCTAAATTATTAAAAACGCCCTAAACAAGATTATTAAAACCAATCTCTTCACGATGATTACAAACATCAAGCCACAGAGACATCTTTTCAGCTTTATGAGAAAGAAACCAATGACATTTAGGGTACACTGACCTGTCTCGTGTGTATAGCTTCTTGAACTTCACCATCTAGTTCTGTCAGCTCAGCAAGAGTGTTTTCCAGGTCTGCAGGTATCAGTTCCTTTGCTTTCATGTATTTCTCTTTCTCTTTATTGCTCAGTGCATTCATTATTCTCAGGCTTGACTGTACTTCTTCCTGATGTATCTGAACCTTTCGGATTTCTTCTTGGATGCTTTGCAGTTTGAGGTCCAAACTTAATGTTCCATTAAGCTCTGTTTTCACCCATCTCAACCAGTCAAGTGAACGGCAGATTTCTGTCTGGAAGTCTATGCTTTGCACAAGTCTGTTTTCACACTCCATCACGGTGTCACCAATGGCAGCATGCAGGGACTTCAGTTTCTCTTGCCAAGACTGCACTTGGTGATTTGTTGTCTCACATGCAGATGAGTCAAGCTGAGGAGAAAAGGCTTCTAGATGTTCAGTTATTCGCTTCAGAAGACTCTCTGAGTCCTGCAAGCTGCCCACCAAAGAATGGTATATTTTCAACTTTTCTTCTACTGGGAGTGTTTCTTCATTTACCTTAATCTGCTCCTTCTTCACTGCCTCTAGTTGTGCCTCAAGCTGCGTGCACATTTTCTCATGCTCCTGGCATGCTTCTATTGTGTCTTCCAACAAGTTGATTTTCTGTTCTATTTGCCTCTTCAACTTGTGATACAGCGTGACAAGTTTTAACATCTCATCTGGTTGCCATGGCTGGCCAGTGCTTCGAAAGGCCTCCTTCTTCTGGTTTAGTTCATCCACTGCTGCACTAAGGCTCACCACTTCACCTAACAGATCTCTGTAAGCCTGCTGGAGTGACACAGCTTCTTTGGCTGAAACAGCAGCCGGAGCCTTGTCCATGTTAATAAAGTGATCTTCTAGCTCAGTCAGAGCTTTACTTGTCAACTCAATCAAAGAGGCATACTCTTTTCTGGCATAAATTGCTTCCTGAACCTTATATAGCTTTTCTTTTGCTAGAGCAGTGACCACATTGAATTGCTGAGGGAGAATGTTAAGTTTTTCATCCAGATAAGAATGATCCACTTCATTAAGTGATGGTAGGATTTCTTGGCCATCTCTCTGCAGTGCAAGTAACAAATTTTCATATTCTGGAGATTGCTCAAGAACCTGTTGATATTTTGACAACTGGCTGTATAGTTCAGAGTTAGAATTCATTACATTGACTTCTGGGAATGTGACAATATCCGCTTGTTTTAACCAATGGCAAGCTTTATCCAAGTCTTCTTTGAAATATTTCCTGGAAACTATATTCTTCTCCAGTTCTAACAATCTCTGGTTACACTTTTGTAAAACAGTGTCATATACATTCTGTAGTTCTTGCAGTTTACCTAACACTTCACTCTTTTCTTGTTCTGGTGCTTCTTTCATCAAATCCCTTCCCTGAGCCCACAACCCCGTGACTTCATTTTGATAGGCCTTCAGGTTAGCCTGGGCATTCTTACAAGTCCTGATCTGTTTGGTCACATCTTCTGGCAACAGACAAATGTGTTCTGGAAATGTTACCTTCTTCTCATGCTGGTGAATTTCATTTGTAGCCTGAAAGACTGCCATGAGAAACTGGGTCTTTTCAGACAGTGCTTTATTAAGGTGCTTTCTCCTCTGGCCAACCAAATCGCTGAGACAATCTACATGGTGCTGTGCATCAGAAAGGGCTTTCTGCAGCTCTTGCCTTTCATTGAGCCCTAAATTGGTCATCACCCTGTCAGCATCCTTCACAAGCGTCTTTAGAACAAGCTGTTTGGCTTCAAGCTCACTGCAAATGGTAAGATGATCCATGAGAAGACTCTGAGCCAAATCTGGAGGAGGGCTCTGTTTAAGAGCCTCTGACATACTAGGTTGCTGCTCCTCTGCCCATTCCATTAGTTCCTGAAATCTGGAATGCAGCAAACTTAGTTCTTCTAAGGTTGAGACAGAAACCTGAATTTTCTTTTTGACAAGGTCCTCCAGCTGAGTCCAGCGTTGCTCAAAATGACCAAATTGCTCCTTTACTAATTCTTTGTCATCAAGATTCAGATGTTCAATCATCTTCTGTTTCTGATCTTTCAAATCTTCAAGAGCAAATCTTCTTTCCTGTAGCGCCAGTGCTAACTTTTGCAAAGCTTCAAGGTGCACATTTGTACTTTCAGCATCAGATCTGTTATCAAAATGGACAGGACCGAAATTAATTATTAGATCCTATCTCAAAGCAGATTTTTAAAAGAGGTCAGGATGAATTATAAGCCCCCTATATATTGAAATCAATACAATATAAATACCTACAGTTTTCAGATTCTTTTGAAGGTATCAGTCTTGAACACTAACTAAAAAGTTTAATATTTCTATCCCTCTCTCTTTCACCGGCGATACGGTCATCAGGCTGACCACACAAATTAACATAAATACTCCAGAGCATACTGGATATACTGCACAACAACAAGTACTGAGGTTGAAGTGAGTCTTGTTCCCTGACAGTGATAGTAGCAGTCATAGACTCTCAAAATTCTACACACAGCTGGTGTGTTTATGCTATACAAAGCAGGTCCAATCATTTAGCAGCAGCAACTAAGCTTTAATATAATACTCTAATAGATAAAACACAATATCACAACGAAAACCACACGTGAAACACAGTAAACATAAATTAGAGAATTCAAACAAAATAGTTAAAATTCTTGAAATACCAGAAAATTCTATACTCTGAGATGGGATCAATCAGTACTTGCCTTAAAGACAAACACTGAAGAGCAGTCTTCTCAAACTCTATTTCAATACATATAATTGTCCTACAATGAATAAGGGAGGTTTGCTTTCACTTAAGCATGGAAAAAGGGATTTTTAGTGGATCCAACTTAAAGACACTCTGTAAACAGATCTTTCAGCCTATTTGCACTCGTTCAGCTTTGTGTGTACTACTCCTTTTTTACCTAGCCAGGTTGTCCCACTCTTTTGTGAGCTTTTCCAAGAAAACTTCAACTACATTCATGCGATCATGGTAATCCCTTGTCCTCTGCAGATCCTCCTCCCTCTGTATGAGCAAACTGTGTGCCTGAAGGCAGAGGTCCAGCCACTGGTTGCTCAGTTCTCCTATTTCCTTGTGTTCAGGTGATTCCTGTCCTTGGGTTAGTTTGTTCATCTTCTCAGTCACAGAAGTAAGAGCTGACTGCTTAGACTGCAACTTCTGGTTGAATTCCTGAAAAAGATACAAGCCAAAACCAATATGGTGACATCTACTCAAAATAGTAAGATGGAATTTTAATAAATACTCTGAAATAAATTAATTGTGTAAGGATTAACTATCTGCTTAGGTAAATGCTGTGAAGACGTAAATTGGAAAAAGTGCCTTTTCCCCTCCCCTAACCTTCCTCATCATCTTAGGTGAGGACAGGTTGGTTATACAAACCAGAAGAGTTTCCAAGTGCCAGTGATAAACAGAAATCATGATTGAGTCACACCATGTTGTCGAGGCTTCTGGACTAGCACAGTTCCCACTACACACTAAAACATGCAAGATAGTCTTGGTCTCATGAGAATTCATTTTAACAGCACTGTTTCTAGCTCATTTTTTTCCTTTTTCTTTTTCATTAGAGACTAAAGGTAGGAAGCAGAGTCCATAAGTCAGTGACCCCCCACATCCATACTTTGTCTTGTTTCTACCTCTATAAGAGCAATGATTATTGCTGTCACTATTAAAACAAAGTCAATTACTATCTATGTATGATTGTTATTTGAGTTCATGAATTCCAGTAAAGAGTCCATCTGCATACACATTTCTTTCCAAATAAGAAGTCACAGAATGCCCTCAAAAAAGAATATATAATATACTGACAAGTAAAACTAACCAAGTATTTTTCAGCACTTACACATTGTCTAGGATAAATATAATATTTTCCCAATTTCTAGTTCCAGTAACTGTAACTAAACGGTAACCATGTTCAGCTCCAGTACTTTGCTGGGTTGATGTGTTCCAACTGAGAGCTGCTAAGAGGTCTGAAGAAGATATGCTACTGCCCCATCTCTGCCTCATTCCTTCTTTGTGACTGCTTCAAATGGAGCTAGGCATCTTCCTTTACCACAGCAAATTCAAGGAAAAAACACACATTGTGCCACATGCAGATGCCTGCTTTTTATAATAATCCAAAATTCCTGACTGAAATAGTGAAGAAATACAGACTCCTGCTTCTTTCTGGACTCTAAGGATAGCTAGTCTAACACAAGGACAGACTGAGAGATTTGAGCTTGTTCAGCCTGGAGAAGAGAAGGCTCTGGGCAGACTTTATTGCAGCCTACCAGTATCTGAAGGAGGACTACAAGAAAGCTGGGGAAGGACTTTTTACAGCAGCCTGTAGTGACAGGATGAGGAGTAATGGTTTTAAACTGAAAGAGGGTTGATTGGAAACAAGGAAATTCTTCACTCTGGGGATGGTGAGATATTGCAACAGGTTGCCCAGGGGAGCTGTGGATGCTCCACCACTGGGTGTGTTCAAATCCAGGTTGGATGAGGTTTTGAGCAGCCTGGTCTGGTGAGAGGTGTCCCTGCCTTTGGCAAGGGATTTGAAACTAGATGGCCTTTAAGGTTCCTTCCAACTCAAACCATTCTATGATGTTTCAGTATACACTGTGCTGAGGTATCTTCAAGGGCTATGACTTTGTTCAAACACACAAGTGAACAGACATGAAGAGGAAGTGCCGCTTACTTTTCAATTAATTCCTGGCATATCAGATGTTTGTGAGGTGTGCGGTACGGCCATAAAAATTCTCTCTTCTGTAATGAATGTGAATAAATGAAGATCTAAAGAAATTTGTCTCATTATTTAGATAGCAAATCTAATTCATCCTATCATACCTATTCTCCATTAGTTTTCAGAGTCCAGCAACAATGAAGTTTCCTAGATAAACTTTGAAATAGATCTAAATAATTTAGAAGTATTGAAATCAAAGCACTTAGCAAGCACAAGTTTCAGATTTTATCTTCAGGTCCACTGTGATCAGCAATTAGCCTATCAAAATCAAAAGTAAATCAGAAAAGTAGGCTGAAAATTGTCTACTGTTAAAACAAACAAACAAACAAACAAAAAATATTACAGTATTTTGCTTTCTGTGTCATCCTGTAACATCCATAAGGAAACATTCTTTCCTCTGCCCTCTCTGCTCTTGCTTAGAACATATTAGCAATTTTATGTGATGTGTGCATATAATGTGAATTCTAATATCAGCCATAGGATGAACTTCTTCCTTACCTTCTGTTCTTAAATCAATGTCTCCTTACCTTAACCTGGAGTACCATATTCTGGGCGATGTTTAGCTCCAACTCTGCTCTTCTCCTTTTCAAATTCTGTAGTTGTTGATCTGCATCTTGGAAATATATCCAGAGCTCAGCCTTCATTTGTTTGATCTCTTCCCAACCTTGAGCCAAATACTGTGAGTGCATTATCTGTTGTTCGATCTACGCGAAAAGAAATGAAAAGGAGTAGGAGTGCTTTAATACACCTATTTTAGGAGACTGGAAGGTGAATATCATTCTTCTGCTGAGCACAATACTGTACTAAACAAATTTCTGCAATGGATTCTGAAGAAGCTAGTATCTTCCACAAAAAGAGTCTTAATCTTCAAAAGTCATAAAAATCTGACCTATCAAAGGAAAGGTGTGGAAAAGAAAAATCAAACTGAATTATAATTCACTCTTGAGAAAAGCATGTATATTTATTAGCGTATGTATTTCAAAGTGCTCTCAGTCTCCTGTTACAGTTTAGATTAATTGCATAGTTTATTTCTTGCCAAGACTATTGCTGGACTGTACCCTACATGCCTTTGCAATCATCAATTAAAACTTAAACTAAACATTTTCTTTTGATTTGCTTAACCCAGTTATTTTGCCTATACGCCTTTAGTAAAAAGCCAAGAAGAATGCTTACCGGATCTGAGCCCATCAATCACATTAAACCAATATTCACACAGCTCCAAATACAGCAGTAGGTCGCCTTTAGGGTTTAGACACTCAACCAGCTTAATGTATCTCAGCACTGTACCATCTGTGATTTCTTAAAAATGTTTCACCACTTTAAAAGGAGAATTCTGATATTTGGGACGCTTTTTAGCTATTCAGTATTTGGACTGCCACTGTTTTTTTTCATGGATTACTTGGATTTTTACAATTTGCTTCTCTGGTATGGAATACTCTTAATGTATATATTAGATTTTTACTCTTGATAGAAGTAGTTTCAAAAGGTTGGTTGTGCCTGTACATGAAACTAAGTTTTTCATGTTCATAATGACAGGAATGTTCATGTTTCGTTTTCTAATAACTTATGTTTATAATTTTATTGTAAAACCAAATATTAAGCTATGTTAAAACTTAAAATCGAGGTACACTTCCAGAAATTCATATGGTGAAATAGATGCATTCTATTTATGAATTGAACTATCATATTTTAATGATCGTTATAATTAATATATTAGTATACACTAATAAGAACATCAGTGTACTGTTGAATAAATGATAACAGTATAATATGTCTAGATTTAATTGTTATACAAAGCCAAATACGTTGTATCAGGTTTTCTTCCACAGAATATTCACATGGCTTTAGATCAACATCTTGTAACATTGTCTAGGTACCTTCTGTAAATTTTAGCATGTGTCTCTGTATTACTATGAGGATAGCAATGTGTGGATATAGTATAAAAAAAAAAAAAAAGCAGAATGAGAAAACTATTTCTAGAAGAAATACTTCAGATGAAAGTAAGAAGACATTTCTTTAAACCATTACCCAAAATGACCTTTTTAAAAGAGGATAGATCAAGGCAATTTAAAGCTCTCAATAGGATTAGAAGTGGGTTGATGTGGTTATCTAGTACCATTTGTTTTGTTTGTTGAATATCTGTTGCCGTACTCTTCACTGTGGCATCTGACAGATCACACATGGAGCACAGAAGATCCAAGTATGTATTGGCCTGCTCCTGTAGAGCCCGGAAATATTTTACCTAAGGAAAGAAAACCGTCAAATAAACTCAGAGACTGTGAAAATAATAATCTCTTATTTTATTACAATCATGCATTTCATTTTTTTTTTTTACTTTAGCTTACTATTCCCAAAAGATGAAACATAGACATACACTATTTTATTAAGGTTGCTCTGTTATAATTATGGAAAACAGTAACTCAAAAACTTGATTATTATCCAATAATCAAGGTGCTTAGTGACATATGCATTACCTAGCTTATTTCTTTATATATGAAGTGTTGTGTAGATACACAGTTTCAACAAGGTGACTCAACTTCCCAAGGTGAATGGGAAGCAGAGCTTTATTCAATTATTAAAGTGTCATGTTCCTATGCCTATAAAATTTTTCAGCATCTGACAGATCACTGGGAATCTAGCCCAGTGGCACAAAACACTTCCCCACACCTTCTGAAACCATCCCAAAGTCCCCAATATCTTCGACTGCCAAAATCAGACAACATGACACATTTAAGGACTCTTGCTCTTGATACTACCTGTAGGAGCTCATCTCTCCTTATCAAAAATTTTCTCATTCCAAAAGAAAATGATGATATTAGTGTTGACAAGCAGAGTAGTAACATCTCCTTAGAGTTCCAGGGAAGAGAGATGAGTGACTACCTAACACAGAGGCCCAGTGGTGGGTCCTTGCAGGCAAAAACTTGAACACAACAGCAGTGTGCCCTTGTGGCAGCCCCAAATTACTGTATTAGTAAGAATGCAGAGAGCAAGCTGTTGGAAGCAATTATTCTCCTGTACTTACACTTGTCAGGCTCTCCCTGGTATATTTGGCCCAATTTCCCTCTTCTCCCCTTGACAAGATATTGGAAAACTGGTGTAAGTCCAGCAAAGGGCTGGGGGGATGTGGGGCTGTATTACATGGCATTTGGGCAGGTCTGAAGGAACTGGGTTTGTTTAGCTTGGAGAAAAGAGGCTAACTGTGGTCTGCCATTACTTAAAATGGCAGGGGTCAGGTGGGGGCAGTACCGAGAGGACAGAGCCAAACTTTGCTGAGGTGAGCAGACAAAGGAATAGAAGGACAAGCTGCAACGAGGAAATTCTTCCTAGATGTGAGGGAAACTATTTTTCACACTAACAGTTAAGCACTGGATCAGGTCCCTAATTCTCACAGAACATCAGGGCCCTCAGAGCACCAAAGGGCTCTGCAACCTCTATCCTCGTCTCTTTGGGGTTTGGCTGCCTCTGCTCAAGGCCACCCCTGTTTCAGTCCAGATGGGATCTGGCCAATGGAGAAGCATTCAGAAGCCTTCTCCCTTGCTCCAGAGCTGCATGTAAGCTCAGGTCCTCACCCACCTATGGACCTCAGCAGTGCTACACTACGGAGGCACTTGTGCCTTGCTGATCCTCCTGGCTGTGTCTTGCTGCTCTGACCTCCTGCCTCCACCTGGCACTAAATTCATCTCTATAGACTTGCCTGGTGATCACCAGATGGTGGCTGACACCAGGGAGACTCTGCTCTCCTCACCCGTGTGCTGCAGTTCTGCACAGTCATCGGCAAAGTGCTGCTCTGCTGGCTCCATCACCTTCAGTTCCCCCTGGCTCCACTGTCATCCCCTGCTCCTCCTGCCCCTGCAGAGCTGCCACCTGTAGTATTTCTCTATTATGTCTCTAGTATGTCTCTATTAAGCCACATGGTGGATGACATAGCCCTGAGTTCCAGCATTTTTAGTACTGTAACAGTTTAACTTGAAAACAAGGTCCAAATCCAATGTAAAATGCATTACTTTACTAAGAGTAATCAAGAAACAAAGAAATCTTTCTTAATGGCTAAAATGGGCCAGAAGAAGTTCTATGCTCTTACACTGAAAAAATGTTTTCATTGCCTGATAGCAGACTCTGTCTCCATGGTACTATGAAACCCGGTCTCAATTTAAGAACATTAGTAGACAGATGGGCAACTGAACAAGCAGAAAGACACAAACTCTCTGCTAAACACATCTGTGAAAGCATCTGAGCAGGTTTAACTAGTTAACTTTTTTTCAGGTAACATATCTCTAAGCATTAAGCACACCTAGCAAAAGCCCTGTGTGATTTTTCATCCGTGGTTATTTTTCACAGGTATTCCTTTTGGAGTTGTGAATACTACACAGCCCTCTGAGAAGATCAGAGAGAGTATCTAGTTTCTCTTAATATAAAGCTCTTACCTGAACTCACTTTATTAAGACTGAGCATTTTCAAGTACTGAACTTTTACCTGTTTAACTGCATCTGCCAGGCTGAAAGGTGGCCAGGTAGTTGGCTTGAGCTCTGACTGCACTGTAGACAGCCAAGTCTGGCACTGTTGTAGAGTATCCTGATGATTAACATGTTTCTGCAGTTCATGTTCCAAACTCTGGTACACCTAAAATAAATATTTTTTTAAGGTCATCGCATTTTCAAACATCACTATTGGCTCTCTTTGCCCACCTTGAAAATTGTGGAATTATTAAAACTATGGTTATTTTAGCCCTTGTACATAAAAGCACCAAGAGTTGAAAGCTCCTTGAGCTCACTGCATCTTGCTGACTTGTGGAGAAGATGAACAATATCTAAGGCATGGCTGCTGGAAAGAAAAAATAAAAGATGCAAAATAAGAGCATTGTCTCATATTTCTGTATTCCTGTTCAACATTTTACCATTGATCGAATATGAAACAGATCTTACTGGCTATGAAGTCTACTTTTTGGGGTTTTGTGCGATTTAGTTGTGTTTTTTTTTGTTTTAGATTATGCTGGCTTGATCACCTAATTGGATTAACAGAATGGCCCAGCTAACCTTTCTTAACTGTATATTCTGGTTTTACTGAG
Organism: Baryphthengus martii; assembly: GCA_013396935.1. Taxonomy (NCBI): domain Eukaryota; kingdom Metazoa; phylum Chordata; class Aves; order Coraciiformes; family Momotidae; genus Baryphthengus; species Baryphthengus martii. The sequence continues at coordinate 155,668 of VWZK01007180.1, forward strand.
CGAGACAGCATTTCCTAGCACATAAGCACATACTTAAGACCCATTTTGCATGTATGCCAACTACTGACACTAAGAGTGTAATTTGCTCCCTAGTTTTTGAAGTAGGAATAGTTCTCACATCTTTGCTGCAGCTGCTCAGAAACTAGTGGAACAGGCAAGTAGTGAGCGTGTGGGGAGATTAAGGTAAGAATTGACAGGTAGCTATTTTTGCTGTGTGCAAGGTAACATTTGGATCAAGTGTTGAATTCAAGTGTAGCACAAAAATAATGAAGTGCTACATTAGTAGCCTGCAGGTTCAATTTAAATGGAAACAGTAGAAAGCGTTTTATACCATTTAAAGAAACAAGCGCTTAAAGAAATAATGTGTGCTATTTTTAAATGGCATAAAAACTTTTCTGCAACAAGACTTACTCTTTGGGCTGTGCTACATATGGCAGAATAGCTGTCCTTTGTCCCCTGAAGATGGCTTTGTATGTTTTGCTTAAATTTTGCTTGAAGATGTTCTGTGCATTGACTGATCAAGTAATCTCCTTTACTCTTAAGGTTGTTCAAACGATCTTCAAACCCTGCAATTTCTTCCATGATAGCCTAAGAAACAGATAAAATATATTTTTTTTAAGAAATATTTTAAATTTAAAACATATTCTGCATTACAGCTTTTAAAATGAGCTTTTTCAATAATTATTTTTTTCTGAAACAGTTTTTATCCTCAGATCTGAAAAAAAACAAACAAGTTTTGAGACAAAATGTGTTGTAATAATCAAGCTATTAGAAAGTATATTCATTGTAAAATCATTGTCAAAAGTCTGTACATCGGTATCCCACAGAAACATCAGTAGCACTATCAGAATGTGTAAATACTATATGGTCATGCCCCAAGATCCTTAATCTTCTTTTGATGCACGCTCCCCAGGGCTCCACCAATTTCTCATGTGTCTAGTAATGAGGACTAAATTCCATAAACTCTTTCACTGTAGACATTTTTTCCATTGACTTTGGTGAAGCCAAATTTTTATCTAAGAAGGTTACTTAACAAGTAACACACTAATCACAAGAAAGTAGAAGATGTCAATATTTGCCCTTGGAACCTTCGTTTCAGGGAGCGGTGAAGAGAGTTGGGTTTTGCTTTCTTTTATCTTCTAGAAAGCATCATGTATCAATGTAGTGAATGATTATCATTAATAGCAACCATAACATCTTGAATAAAAGCTATGGAGGAAATATTACAACCTAACTGGGGGGAGGGAGGCGAGGGAGGGCGAATTCAAGCATTCTTTTTATCCTTAAAAGTGCCAGAGGAAAAAATGCCTTAGGAGTAAAATGACCCTAATATGCTTTTTGTGGTCTATCTCCTGAGACATCTTAGCAAAAATCTGAAACAGAATTCACATCAGTGTATGACAAAGCTCTTGTGCAGATGCGTTCTCATCTGAGAAACAGTTCTAACAACAAGGGAGGCTTGTTAACTGCATTAACGACAGTGATGCTTATTTACAGAGCAGTAAGAGGAATAAAACAGGTGAATGACAAATAACTAGAACTCTAGCACGGAGACAGAAGCAAAGAAAAAAAAATTCTGTTCTATCAGACAAAGAAAGTTTACCCAACAGCAAACTCACCTTGTGGTTAGCTAGCTGCTGAGTGATTATTTCAAGATTGTTACTCTCCATGAGGTCAGGGCTGACCAGCCTGCTCGACATATGTAATAACCATTTCTCTCCTTCTTGCAAATCGCTATTGTAATCCTCATGTTCTTTTACTCTCACCTCTAAGGATTCAACATATACCTGCAGGTTCACAATATTAAAAATTAAATATTCAGGTAATTAGAAGAATAAAAAAAATACCAAAACAAAACCCACCAAGAGCTTGAAAGCATAGTAAGAGAGAGATCTTCTAAATTTATATTCCTCTGAGGGACTCACACATGATCGACTGTTAAGGAAGACATCAAAGGGATTACTTTTGTGAATAAACTCTGTGGTATTCAGCAGTATTTCCACTTCACATGAAATACTATACTTTGAAGACTGAGCAAAACACTGAGGATCTCCTTACTTTACGAAAAGGAATACTGTCAGCTTGACATTAAGTTCACTTAGAAACAGTTACTACATGCTCATTGAGAGACTGCACACAACCTACCAAGTGTTATAGTTGGGTCCCTGCTGCTTACAGCCTTTGCATGTACATATTGTCTGTGATTGTGGAAGACAAATTAAGAATGTAAACATTGAGTTTAATTACATCTATTCTTTTCAAAAAAGATTTTTCATAAGCTTCTCTACATTTATGTCATCAACGACATCTAATGCAACAGATACCCATTTTGTGGTACAGAGCAGAGGAACAACTGTAAACTAAAAGCCAACTGAAAAAAATAAAATCATCTGCTATTGGTAGCTGGCTTGGCAATTAAAAGGTACTTAGGTCAAACATAAGTACTAACGTGGTTTGCAGAGCTTATCCTTGTTAGAGTATAACCTATTAAAAGCTTTAGGAATAATCATACTTAAAGACGTACTTAGAAGTATTAGAACTTCCAAAGTACTACATACATGTGGACTAACAAATTAATGTTAATTAATAATGCCCTTGCTGAATTAAATTATAGCCATCTCAGAGTTCATTTTCTCCAGTGACTTCAAGAAATAAACTAGATCAAACAGGATTTGTGTGAGCTCCAGTAGAAACAAGGAACAAAATGGCATAATTTAAGGGCATCTGTTCCTTCAAGAAGTAATACATTTAGAAATCTATTCAAAGCGATTACATACAGTAACAATAGTACAAACTAATCCCTGATACATTTCCCCTTAGTGCTACAAAGACATCACCTGCCACACTAAAAAGTAATTTCAGCTACTTGTGTTAGATTTATTTAGGTAGAAGTTATTTCCATATTCAAGAATTCCTTCCTCATTTGCAAAAATAAATAAATAAATAAATAAATTAAACCTCTGTGTATGCAGTGTGATGTGACAGCATGAAACAAACAGTGTCTTAAAGCGGGCGCGTGGGGAGGAGAGGGGGAAATATAGTCAATTGAAAGAACATAGAGTTTTCTTCCTGACTTTTTACCTTTGCTGTGCTGCAGAGTTCCTGGTAACTGCTCTGAAGGGCTTGAATGTTGTTCTTTAGAATCACATCATTCACCAGATCAAAAAGTGCTTCTCCCTTTTCAATCACTGATTTTATTGAAGGCTCATGGGACAAAACAGTCTGCTGTATGGACTACAATGCAAACAAAAATTAAAATATGTCTACTGAACACTGAAGATCTATTTCAGTAACCTCCCTTTGATCTGAGGCACAGCCTTCTATCTTGCTATATATCATCCCTTCCAGATGAGAAGAGCTTTGCAGAGACAGCTACTTTGCAGACATTTAAAAGCAATTATTCCTTTTGTGACTGGCTAGTAGCACAGCCAATAATCTGGAACTGGTGAAGGAAATTGAATTAATATGGGTGAAGGGGCAAGTGCTAGGGATAAAACTTGCTCAGAGGAACAAATACTCCAAATAGGTGGGAAAGTATCACCAAAGCTATCCCCTTAATGAGACATTATGGTGTACTCTGAAGAATACAGAATCTAATCTATTATGTCATTGTGTCATGGGCTCAGACAGCCCAACACATGCCCTCACCTATCAGATGACAGTGAGAAACCAGCTCCCTAAATACGTAGAAAGCAAGCACACAGCTATGACATATGACTTATAGAGTACTGAAGCTGGTGAGGGGTATTAGGTAATTTCAGAGAGAAGGCCTTGATGCTGTGCAGGTACTGCTCAGCAATAGCCAAAATATTGGTTTGTTAGCCACACTTTCAGCCACAAAACTAAAGCACAGCACTATATGGGCTGCTGTTAGGAGAGCTAGCTCCATCCCAGCCAGACCTAGTACATATCCTCCTGTAATCCTGGAGTGCTTTACAAAAACGTCATTAAGAGAAACAATGCGATTTGTTGTCAGCATTTTCTACTTATTTTTACATCCGTAAGAACAAAACAGAGCACTTTGTTAAAATCCTAACTAAAACCAGAGGAGGCCACAGCAGCTGACTGTTGAGTCAGTTGATGTCAGTTGAGCTGGGGCATCCAGCTTTAACCAGGCAGCTGATTAAGTCAACGTAAACAGAAGCAATGTCTGCAGGGAAGAATGCCAAACTGAGTTCTATCCTTGCTTAAACAGCAGATAATTCTGTTGAAATCAATGGAATTACTCATATGTGTACTCATAGAACAATTTTGCTCCATAACAGGAGATTGTGAGATGTAGAAGCCTTATTAGGTCACATTTCTAATTCAGGTGCTCACTCTGGTTTTCAGAAGCAGGTATCCTGCATGTTTTCACTTTGATGCTGATTAGGATATCCAGGTCAGAGACATCTCATGCATCTATTGAGGAAACTTGAATAGACACCCAGATCAGAGGATTTCTTGCAAGTCACTAGGTCAAAATTGATTCTATAGTACAATCACGTAACCTCTTCTTACCTTGTATTTGGACAACTGGGCCTTCTTCTCATAGAGTTCGCTCTTTGGCTCTGCTGGAGCATGCAACATAGCTTGATATTCTGTGACCCACTGAGTCTGTGCCTTGTACTTGTCCGAGAACTCCTTTGCCAGCTGAAGGCACTTCTCTGAAGTGATATGCTCTTTCCTGATGGAACCAGCCAGCTCTTCAAGCTGTTCCACATGATCTCCAATTTCTTTTCTTAATGGGTCAACTTCATTTTCTTCCATATACTTTATAGCTCGCTCCGCCTTCTCACGGGCAGATTTCAGTAAACTGTGGCCTACGTCCATATCACTCAATAGCAGCTATGAAACAAATGTTGGTTTACAAAAAATGTACACAAGCTTTTACTTCTTTTTTTTAATTATTCATTGTAATTTTATCATCATTGAGAGGCTAATAAGTTGTTTATTTTTTTTAATTTTGCTAAGGATACAGACAGAATTTCTAAGGAAACTGAATGGACTTCTCATTACAAAATTGCCTGGAACGAAGGTGTGGTAAACTAGAAGGAAGAAGAAAAAGCAAGTATTTCTGTTCGGCATAGGGCTTGTGAAGATAAACACAGAAAATAAGAACTATCAGGAGAGGATCTGTAGTCCAAATTCTGGAACAGATGAAAGTTTTCCCTTAGTGTAGTATGCTTAAGCTCCAGGACATACGAAAAACTCTGTAACTCTGAGATGAATTGTAAGTTTTACTACTGAGTTATTTCAATGAGGAGAAAGAGAAAGCACTTCTTGCCACACTGCATACTGGTATAAAATCTACATGACAGGATGCCCTGAGAGGTGAATTTAAGTTTTACCCTAAAACAAAACACATACAAACATGCCTTATGGAAGGACAGGATTACACTATTTAGGACTCTTCATAACCTAAATGACCAAAGTGTGATCTAACGTGTATATGACACGGGAAGCGAAAGTTTTATATTGGGTGGGTTTTATCCTATTAGCTTCTCTGGGCAAAGCGAAGGTAGAATTTTGAGCAGCTGTTAAGATGCATGTTAAAATATAGCCTCTTTTTGGTGAAAAGAAACAAAAATTGCATTCAAGAAAGCTGTACCTCTAATTTCTGTACTTTTTTCTCCATTGCCGTTTTATCAACCACGTCAAACTTGGTGATCATATTTCTGAAGTTCTTGCTAGTAGCTCCGTACCAATTTGTATAAGCCCTAAAAGCCAATTCTGACTCCTCCATGCAGCGTATTTCTTCTTCCAGAAACTTTATTTGCTCCTTCAAATAAATATGGATAGTAGAGGAATGAAACAAGAGTGACCCAAATGTTCATCATTACTACTGGCTAAAGATAGCAATAAATTGCTATTTATTTATAAAACCTGATATACTAAGATTAAACACATAGGCTTTGAGTTCTTCCAAGTCTAGTGGATAATTCTCACTAGGGTACTCTCAGGGTCTACATATAACAATCACTAATATTAAAATTGAGTTAACACTAAACACTGAAAAGCTACTGATATTTTAAAATTTGAATTGTAACTTGTGATTACAGTACTGTGAGACACACACTACTTAAAGTGACCTGAAGACTGTACCTCACCAATTCCAATTTTCCCCTTACCCTTGTGTTTCAGTGATAACCTAAAAACATTTTTCTAGAAGTTGTTTAGCATTCAGACATACTGAATTCTGAATTTATCTCCTGCAATTGCCAAAAAATACAGTAACAACATGTGATTAGCAGTGAGTATATTTTAAAGTGCTGAATCCTGATTAGGGCTTAGTCCAAAGAAATTTACATGGGTGTAAATTACACATTTACATGTGTATCTATCTGAATATCTTATTGTTGAGTCTATAGTAATGAATAAAATCTGATGAAGTCCAAGTAAACAAGACTGTTTATATCTCCTGCTTCTTAATTGATAATTCACGATATTAGAATGAATTAATTTCTACTACTTACCAAGACATGGAGAAGGAAAGTTTGATAGCGAGATGTAAGCTGTGTAGCCTGGCTTCCCATTCTACTTGCAGTGAGACTTCCCTCCAGTATTTGCTGAGCCAATACCCCAACTTCCTCCACATCATCCTTGTAGATTGTAATTTCTTCATGCCACTTCTACAACAAAGACATTATCTAGCTTATATGACTGATTCAAACACACTAAACACAACAGGAATTTATTCGTAACTGAGTAAAGAAATAATCAAAACCAAACATATGGTGGTAACTATGGATTTACAAGAGGAAAATAAATACGCTGGAAGCTTTGTCATACCGTATGGATGGCATTTCATCACAACTTTTTTCTCCTCAAATTATAAGAGAAATGAAATCTATAGAATAGACTTCTTATAGAATTTGTGCAAAGTTTTAAAGGTGACCTTAAAGTGTAACCTTGAATCTCTTTAGATCTGCTTCCTGTGTTTATTCAGAACCGTGTCTTCTCCTTGCAGTGACTACAGGAGAATTACTACACCAATACAGTAGAGACTTCACAACACAGCTCATCACATTGTACTTTTGTTACCACTCCAGGACCAATCTTTGTCCTCAGTTATGCCTTCACATACCACAGAGCAGATGAATTCCAGATCTTCCGATGAGATTTCAGCATTGGTGTAGCCATATCTCTACCACTAAAATGGGAAGAACCTGGACCCAGAAGGCATGAAGCAATCTTGGATCCATTATTCTAGGCACCACCTCAGAATAAAATGCAATGCTTCTGGTCATTTTCACAGTGCAACCAGAAATTGATGTGGAAGTCTCACATGGTATTTCACTTAAGGAACATCTCAACTATATTCTTTACCTTCATTTGTTGAAGCTGCATCTCTTTTGTTGATCTCCCAGATTGCCTCCCAGTCCTGATAGCAACTTTATCCTCCAGGTCTGTTAGCCAGTCATTAATCTTCTGAAATTTTTTCTCCATTAACCTCAGCCTGCTCACAGTGGCATTTAATTGGCTTCTTGCTTCAGAAAGCCTGTGCTGATAAACTTGCCAATCCTGCCGTAAGGATTCCAGGGCTCTGTCTTCTGCCTGGGGAATGCCCCAGGGAATCACTTCCTCTCTGGCATGGACAGCAGCATTCAATAATGCTTGTCCTTCTGCACAGTGGATCTGCAGCTCCTGTAAAGGCAGAGTTACAGATACATACTCAACATTATCAGCTTTCATTCACACATGGCAAACAAAGCCCTGGTTCTACTTAAAACAAAAACAGTTATCTCACACTATCTAGATATTCCCTTTAGTTATTGATGGTTGAACACATATGGCACTATCTTTAAGAACATCTATGACAGCAAGTTCATTTACAAAGTAAACCAGGTATCGCTATTGTTAACAAGTGAATTGGAGAAAATTATTGACAAAGCATGCATTAATTTTTTTCTCCTCTTGCTAAATTTATGATTAATTCTGAAACATCAGCTGCCTGAGCTGGCATTGGATGGATGCAATTCATTCAGCACAGTCTTAAAATCAAAACTTTCCAGCTATGGCAAGCAGGCTCTAAGACTGCTTTAAAAATTTCATCTGTTTAATAACAAGGAAAAAGGCGATGCTTTAATCTTTTAAAATATGCAAAAATAAATAGATTTGTTTGTGTTTGAGGTATCACTCCAGAATATCTCTTGAGGCCTTCTTCTGGACACATGTGGCATTTTCATGCTTACTAGGACTTCATGAAAATGTATGAAGGGATTCAATCTGACTAGAAAACATAATCAGGCGGTTGCCTTAACAAAATACAGTTGTGAGTCATGTTAGTTTATATTTGAAATATATATTCGGATTTTCAAAACAGATTCATATTTTGTAAAGTATGCCATAATAACAAGTCGTATATGGAGAGTACCTGATCATACAAAGACCTCAGAATTGTGAATATAGTAATACGTATTTCATAACTCAAGTACAGACCTTTTGCTAATTCAACGTCAGGCATGAAAGTATTTTAGTCAGCTTAAGTTCATAACTGGAAAATTACTGAAGTTCACCCTTAAATCACTTCAGTGATTCAGTAATAAGAGTCTTCCCTTCTCACCACAGGAACCAGCCTATATGACTGGAACTGCCTGAAAGTACATGTATCTGCACTGTAAGCAACAAAACACGAAAATCCAATGAAAAGAATGCTTTTGATATTTGATGAAACACAAGAAAAAGAAGAGGTAGACAAACAGTTAAAAGAAATTCAGCACTCGCAAGAAATCATTAGTACGCCTGGAGATTTCATTCAAGGCCTGACACTTCCTTCTGGAAAAAAATGACAATGTTTCCACTGACTTTACTATACCACTTTTAAGCAGTAAAATACTTATAGATAATGTGATTCCAAGCTGTTCTCAAGACAAAAAAAGAGATGCAATTTTTGTCTGGTAATTAATATAATTCTGCTAGTTTACAAGTAGGATTTCACACATTATGTACCTGTAAGTCTCGGAGCGTTCCCTCCTGTTTCTGGGCATCACCATTAAGATGGGATAAACAGTCAAGTTTTTCCTGTTCCTTCTCCAGCCATACTTCAAAGGCCTTCAGATTCCTTTGGTACTCTTGATGTAAGTTAAGCAGTCCTTCAGCTTTTGTTACTGCCTCCTGTTTGTTAAAATATTTACATATATCTATATATCACTTAGTTTATCATCAAACCAAGAAAACATAAAGCATGAATCTCCATCAAAGGGAGAAGTTTGCATCTGATGCTGAACTTTCCTAGAATTCGAGAGTACTTGGATTTTGAGGATTGTTTAATCAATTACAGGGAAAGAGGGGGCAAATGTGGGGAGAGATATTTATCCTAGAAGATTCCTTGTGTAAGTTTGTGACTTCTGGGATTTTAAGTTTTGATCTGGGATCACTTTTAAGCAACACCTTAGTGTCTAATAACAAAAGATCTTCATTCTTACACCATTTTAAATTAACTTACTGAAGTGATTAATAACAGTATGAATTTTGAAACTGCATATTTTTCCTTTGTGTGAGGTTTTTTTTCCCCAAGAGAATAATAATCTTCTATCAAAAGTATCTATTATCTTTATGTTTGAGACCTGTCCATTCCTACAGGGCACAGCGAGCAACAAACTGCAAATCTATGTATGTGGGTGAACAAGTTACAATGATTTCATAACTCAGCACTAAAACATCACCATATCTGGGGCACAGCAGAAAAGATATCATATATCAGCACGAGACTAGTCTTTCTAAGTGCAAGAAAAGTATACTAGATGTAATTTACATCCTCTAAGAAAATCATGGGAATGGGGAATCAAGTTTGCGTGGAGGCAAGACAGGGTGCAACCCAGGGCAGCAAGTCAGATAAGAAGAAAAACACTTTCATAAATACCAGCTCTGAACCAACTGTTTGGTTTACTTATTTCTAACAGGTCTGGGTACTGAGAAGAAGGAAGAAAAGAGAAATGTTATCCATCAGAAGATTGATAGTTCTGTCTGCACTCAATAGTGGAAAGAGATAAAGAGTGACTAGTTCTCTTGCCTCTTCACAGTGGCTGCAGGGAATTACAGGTCTTTGTCTGCTCAGGTTTGGTCCGCAAACCCTTGGGGAAGATTGTTAGATTTTCTACCTGGCCAAAGGATAAAGGATCTGACCACCCCTTACTTTTCAGCTATTTACTGTGAACTTTGAATTTCTTTCTGAGAGTTGAATGTACTCTTGACACTGAGCATCATCACTACTGGGGAAGACCAAAATTATCTGGGGTGTTAGATGGGAAGGTGGTGGACAGCAGGATGACCATGAGTCAGCAATGTGCCCTTGTGGCCAAGAAGGCCAATGGCATCCAGGAGTGTATTAGAAGGGGTGTGGTTAGGAAGTCGAGAGAGGTTCTCCTCCCGCTCTACTCTGCCCTGGTGAGGCTGCATCTGGAATATTGTGTCCAGTTCTGGGCCCCTCAGTTCAAAAAGGACAGGGAACTGCTTGAAAGAGTCCAGCGCAGAGCCACAAAGATGATTAAGGGAGAGGAACATCTCCCTTATGAGGAAAGGCTGAGGGAGCTGGGTCTTTAGCTTGAAGAAGAAGAGACTGAGGGGTGACTGCATTAATACTTATATATATGTAAAGGGAAAGTGTCAGGAGGATGGAGCCAGGCTCTTCTCAGTGACATCCAATGACAGGACAAGGGGCAACAGGTGCAAGCTGGAACATAGGAAGTTCCATGTGAACATAAAGAAAAACTGTTGTATGGTTAGGGTGACGGAGCATTGCAATAGGCAGCCCAGAGAGGCTGCGGATTCTTCTTCTCTGGAGTCATTCAAAACCTGGATGCATTCCTGTGTGACCTAATCTAGGTGATCCTGCTCTGGCATGGGGATTAGGCTACATGAGCTTTTGAGGTTCCTTCCAACCCCTAACATTTGGTGATTCTGTGAAAGAGAAGGGATGCTTCTTGCTACATGAGGAAAGAGGTACGGAGTTCTTGCCTCTGTGAACTGTCACCTATTTCTTATTGTTCCCACGCTGTTGCTCATGCTGAGCAAACACAGACAGTCTGCATAGCTTTGTGCAAGAGAAAAAGGTAAAGGTTGGATGATTCCCATATTAACAGGAATACTAGGTACTCACTAGCACTACCTAGGACTTACTCATCTCTCTGGCAAACCTACGTGAGTTTATTCACAGAAGGATCAAGGAAAGGCAGTATACTGTATTCTTTGCATTTGTAGAAAGAGTGAATCAAAACAGTAAATCACTTACATGTTTGAAAAACTGAATTTTGGCTCTTTCCGAGACAACAAAATTCAATTTTATTACACTGTTGTGATGAAGAAAAGTTGCCTGTCTGAGCACACATTAGGCATTATTTAATTACCACAGAAGAATTTGGGTTAACTGGATATAATCACCTAGCATTAAATGTATGGCCACATATTTTAGTATTTCTTCTTTATCTTATACCTTACATTAAAACCCATTCTGATCCTTATCTATCTATGCCCTAATCTTTTCAAGATCTACAATGTTAACACATCAGCAAGTGTGGCACTTACTGTGTTTGGTCTTTTGATATAAGAGACAGTTTACTTGCTAATTAGGTTTGTGTTCAATAGTAAGCCTCTGTAGTTGTTAACCACTTGTGAATTACTTGATTGGTTGCATTTATTGCAAAACATATATTTAAGCAAATCACAGATTCAGAGATTCTTCCAACTTTCCAGTCACAATGAGTAAAATCACATCTGCGCTGAAGTCAATGAGACTATAAAAGATCAATGAAAAGACTTTCCCTTTTTCCTTGATGCCAACAAAACAAGAGGGAATGCTATCAAGAAAAACTGTACCCTCGTTCTGTCTTTGAGGAACTTATACCGCTCCTGAAGGTCCTGGAGTTCAAGCTGAGTGACGTAATGCTCAGCCATCCCACTTCCTTTCACTTCAATTGTCTCCAACAGGCTGCTGTGACTCAGCACCTCTTCACTGAGTAGCTGCAAAACAGAAAGAAAAGAATGCATTTATGAATGGGCAGCATTAAAACAAGATCACAGATCAATCTTGCAACTTTTTAGACTTTTTAGCTGCTTCTGAGGCGATATGGGCTTGTGTGGTGGGTTGACCTTGGCTAAGCACCACGTACCCACCAAGTTGCTCTATCACTCTCCTCTACTTCCCTCAGCACAACAACGGGGGAGAGGATGAGATGAAAAGGGTCCGTGGGGTATGATAAAGGCAGCTTAATGGAAAAGTGGAAAAGCAAAAAAAGACAAGTTGCATGCATGAAGCAAAGTAAACCAGAGATTTATTCTCTGCTTCCCATAGCAGGTGATGTCTGGCCTTTCCCAGGAAGCAGGGCTCCAGTACACGTAATGGTTGCTCGGAGGACAAGCATCTTCTCCAACAGATGTTCCCAACTCCTCCTCTTTTTCTCTCCCTTTTATACTTGAGCTGACATCATACGGTGTGGAATATTTCTTCGGTCAGTTTGAGCCAGCTGTCCTGACTGGGTCCCCTCCCAAGATCTTGCCCACCTTACCTCACTAGGTGGGGGGGAAGATGTTGGAAAGACAGCTTTGGTGCTGTCCGAGTGCTGCTCAGCAGCAGCCACAACACAGGTATCTTAACAACAACCCTCTACGTCCCAATATAAAGCACAGCACTACAAGAGTTGCTCTGGGGAACATTAACTCCATCTCACCCAAACCAAATACAGCCTGTTGCTAGTTTATGGTAAAGCAAACACACCTTTGCTTTGCTGAGAGCAGCTGTTTTTTCCCTCAGTTCAGCATACTGCCTTTCAGAAGCATTCATACTTGCTTCTACTTTATCCATCCAGCTGGAAAACTGACGAACGTCATCCTGGTAACTTGTCCATTTGGAGAGAGCTCCTTCGAGTTGACTGCAATTTAAAAATATATATGCTATGATAGTGGAGGTTCTCACACTATATAAGCAGTGAAGTATAGTAATATACATTTATTCTAGACTACATTTATAAGAAAGATATATTATAAGCTAAGCAGTCTGAGATAGAGCTGTTAAAACCCTACAGGTTTTAACTAGGGCAGCGTTTGGCCGATAAGGAGAAATTAAGTTTTCCAAATTTGGAATATTAAGAAGGTCTGTAAGTTACACAGCTAGCTGACATGCTTGAGCTTTAGTAAATAAAATACTACTGAAAGCAAAAGATCCAGAATCAGAAATTTTCTGCCCATCTGCATGCATTCAAAAGTTGCCACATTCTAATGTTTAATTACTTTTCATGTTTAAATTGAAATATTTACAACTAGTGATGCACCACCAAAGGAGGCTGCATTTTTTCCTCTGTATTTCTTTATTCTATCACTTTTGAGCATTACGATTGGACACTGTAATTACAGTACGTTCTTCGAAATGCTAGCAAGTGGAAAATCAGACAGGATCTTGGTAGAGCCAGCCATTAATGTCCATGTCAAGATCTAATTTCTGAGAACAATTCAAGACATCAAGTGTAACTCAAAGTAAAATTTACAAGATTATGAACACGGACACCACCTTTAAGAGTATATTGCCAATAAGTTTTAACGAAGCTTAGGTCCCTCACAGTTTCCTCCTCTTTTTCTACTTCAAATGAATATGGCACTTAAGGCCTCTAGACCTGCAACGCAGTTATTTTATGTGAATTCAACTCTTGTAATAATATAACTTTGGGAATTAACTTTTCAAAAGTTTCAAAAGGGCTTTATTGCTAAGCATCATTCTGCACCTCATACCCTTTTTACCTCTTGCACTGGATACAAGCAGACAGAAGAGAGGCCCAGCTGTCCTTCAGGGTTTGCAACTGCTGTTCAATCACTGGTACTCCCTCCAGAGAAGTGTTTTGCAGAACAGATTCTCCTCTTGTCAGAATCATTTTCATTTGGATTTCTTTTTCTTGTTTCACTGCTAGCAGTCCCTATAAAAGTAAATGGTTATTATTTTACTTTTATCATTAACTGTGCATGATGATACTAACTGGCTTTACTGGAAAATGAGCTGATCAAATTTAGCATCTTACACAAATAGTCAATTGGAAGAGGGACAGTGGGATTCACAGGTGAGCTTCACAAGAAAAAAAGTGACTTGCAATGGGTAGGTTTAGGCCACTAAAAAAAATTCTTAGTTGACAGGGAAGTTTTCGTGTAATCTGTGAAGGTACTTAGGTATATCACAGAAAGTACTCTTGGGTGGAAAAGCTGACATTCCAAAGTCAATGTCATTTAGATAGAAAACAGGAGGATTCAGTCATAGAGAAAACAAGATGTGACAAGAAAGCTCTTCTACAGGGCTGAAATATGGTTCTACAACTCTAGGATCTATTTGCAACACAAAGGTACCAACATATAAACTCAGTAAACTATTAGCAACATTATCTTAGCAACTTCCTCTCCTGGAACTGTGCAGTTGTAAAATAACAGCTTCTAACATTGTGCAAAGTCATGAAAAGCCTGAAAAAAGAAACCTGAAAGACTCAACAAACAAAAGGCAAAAGATAATTTTAGAATTTTGCTACAATCTCTTGGTTTTTGATGTCTCCTTATAATTTTGAGGACTTGTTGATATTTTGGCCATGGTTCAAAATCCGAGACCTCAATAATATGAAAAGTAATTGTTTTCTGACTACTACTCTTCAATATCTTTTGTATGGTGATATCAATTGATGTTATTTTCTTAACTGTAGTCTCCATTTTTAAAGCAAACAATTATCCTATAATTTTATCCTATAAAAACTGTTCTGACTCATCCATATCACCTGTAAGATCCAGGCAATAATATATTAAACTAACAGAAGTGAATAACCTACTTCCATTTTCAGCAACCACACATCTTTCGAGCTTTTTAAGAATCTGCATACATGCAGTTTTCAACGTCATAAAGATTCCTATATACTCTTAGAGAACAACTCTAATAATGAGCTCCTTCCTATATAAAAAAGAGTTAATTTTGAGCAAATTGAAGATCAGTCTGAATGACAACAGTTATTACACTAACATGTGACAACTGATGTAAAGTATTCTACACTTGCATTCTCCTTAAAGATCTAAAAAGAGCAAGTTTTGGAGTCTGTTGTTTCCATACCTCCAGCTTTAACATCCGGCTGTCCAGAACACTCTTGTCTGCAGTGGGATGACAGTAGGAGTTCAGCATGTGAACTGCATCAGCCACCCAGTCTTGGAGGTCCTTGACACTGTGCGAGAACTGCTGGTGCTCTGCTACCACCCTATCCATTCTGGAAACTTTCTCCTACAATTCATACAACAATTAGCACCAGCAGCTATTCAAAAGATTGCTTATACCCCATTCTTACTTATCGATTTTAGAATGAGTTTCATAAACTATAATCAGAAATTCTCTTCATATGTTGATAATTACAAGCACATTTACTTGATCATGGAATGAATTTTGCATACACATACACACAAACTTGTCCAAACATGATATACAAATGAAAGTATCAGAAATGTCTTTTCTGTTTGTTTGTTTCCTAAACGTAAAGCTTCATCTAATTGTCTCCTTTCATCCAAAGTAGAAGAGTGTTTTCTCATTTTACTTTTTCTGAAAGAGCTGGTAAATCACATCTAAACTCCATTTCAGTGTTGTAATTGAAGATAACTTGTGAAATTTGTCAATACACAAGACAGATTTAAGCCTGTGAAGCTAAGCCACTGAAGTAACATTACTTTGTTGACACCTGGAAAGAAAGACTTGCTTTCCTCAATGACTCCCACTGTTATAATCATTATTCTGAAAAATCACTAACGCTCATACAAATCAAAAATAAACTCTCAAGTTACGCTGCAATTTTAAGGCCTGAGGTGAACAGGAATATAGAGCAGAGTGTATCTATCTCATACAGTGACAGAGAACTGAAAATCAAGCCAGAGAAACAGGCTTAGGAATTTACTGAGAGGTATCTTTCTCAGGCATCCAAGGCTATCCAAAGAATGTCAGGATTTCTCTCATAGTCTGGATCAAACGTATTCTTTGCCTCACACTCCTTCTCATCTTGACATCTCCGACAAGTTCTGTCCACATAAGCCAACATTAGTAACTCATAAATCTTTCTTTTTCTCATTTTGCAGTCATGAAAGCTTACACACAATCATTTTCAGGAAGCCATTTAGCTCTAGATATAACTTATAATTTTTATTTTCCCAGAAAAAATAGAAATTAACAAACTAGCAATTTCTCAAACATACTTCCTGAATTGAATTGTTATCCCTTCCTGTATCAACTATTCTCATTACTTTACCTTAATTCAGTATCAAGCCTCCTTCACAACTGGAACTTTGTGAAAAATAACAACCCTAATATGAAGGCCTTCTAATCTGTTTACACAATAGAGATAGTAGAACTATTAAGTGGTGACATGTGTCAGCAACACAGAGTTAGGTTAAACTCTCAGTTCCTAGCCTGGCACTTTCAGAGTTCGGCCTGTGTCTCCCCTTGAGCCTTTAAAAGCAGCCCAAGAGGTACTTGATAGAATAGATAGAAGATCTATCTATTAGCGCTGGATGAAGACACTCACAATGCAAATAATTAATCATCATTATAAGATACAATGAAGTACTAACTTTTCTGTGTTCTGTGTTTTCTAAAAAAAATATAAAAATAAGTAACTCCCCAAAGTTTTGAAAAATACTTCTTTCAGGTGCCACTTATCACAAAACTAAAATGTCTTCAATACTTGAAATAATCAAAATTAAACATGATTATTATATAATCAGGTGAGGTTTACTTTTTAATGAAAATACATTTAAAGAAAAATTTAAAATCACAATTCCATTTTGTTGACAGTCCATGGAATTGTCCAAGTCCTTAATTCCCACTCTTTAAAGCCAATGTGAAAGACCAGATAGCTCAGACATACCACAGAGCAGACAAGCACAACTGCAGCGTTTCACACACATACATCACATGAATTGCTTAAAAGCACATACATTGCGTGCATTACCTTTGTCAGATTGCTTAGAGTAAGATATTGAGAAGACAACTGAGACACTCTGCGCATAAAGCTTTTGCTGACAGCTTGTTCTTCCCACAGCTGCTGAGCTTTCTCTTTTAGCCTGTTGAGCTGATGCTCGTGGCAGCTTATTTCCTCAAGGACAGACTGTAAAGCACAAGCACGTTAATATTAAGAGTGGGTGCAAGAAAGCAGGAAACAGAGAAGCATGAAGGCCCCATGAAAAATAGAAGTGACATATGGCAAGCTTGCTGAGAAAAGCACACCATACGGCTACAGCAATGAAGCAGCATGTCATAAGAAAGGTGGAGATGCAAAACCTGATGGAATAGGAACATCAACAACAACCCATGAAACTAGTTCTCATCTTATTTAGAGGTCTGGATGCTAAAATGGTCAAGCTTTTGTAAAGGAATCCATGAGGCCAGAAGGATGGGATAGGAAAGTCTGGCTATGTTAAAAAGGCTTATAAGAAGTTACCTGCAACTTCTGCTGTTCTCTCCTCTTGGAAGGAAGATCATGGAGTCGACTGCTACTTCCTTGTACCATCTTCTCTGTTGTGGTCAGCCATTCCTGCAGAGGTTCAGCAGTTGCTTCAAAGTCCTTCATCTGGATCTTTAAATTCTGTGAAGACAAGCACAATTCTATCAACAGTCCCACTGCACTGAGAATACCTGGAATGCACAACACACAGATCAAGCGTACCAAAAGGATATACAACTGCAGCCAACTTACTACACAACTCTTCAAATAAATTTCATCAGCTCTGCTCCTTCCCATCCCACAGACATGGGAAGAGAGGTCTGACAGAGTAGCCCTTTAGGAGGAAAAATAGAGGCAAAAATGTACATTATGTTCACACAGTTGAGGGGAGGCTGAAGCAAATTTCCTCTGGAATGAAAGTTTTACAGATCTTATGAGCTTTGACTCAAAGTAAGTCTAACTCACACAGCTAAGGCACTCTGAAGAAAGGCTAACTTGGGATATGAGTTACCTAACATCTGACTGCAGTCATTCACATTGACCCCACCTTAAATGGGTTGCCACTATTCCTAGGTGATGTATGAGTAAGTTCAGCCCCATGCTGGGGATCATTTCTGATTATATTATTTTTTAGTGTAAAATTTTGGTTACACAAACACGCGCGTAAAGGCATACATAGGCATTCCGTCAGTGCCTGCGTATTTTTCTTGTAGGCTTACTCTGCGTGATTCAAAAAAAAGAGCATCTGGAATAATTCACATGGAATAGAAATGCGAACAGTATAGTTCCTATGCCCTAGCTTGTTTTACTTTTTTTCCCCTGGACTGATTTAGTTTTCTTATTAGCTCTAGCCTTATCACTTAAATAAAACATCAGAATGAAAACTAAGCCTATGAGACTGAAGAATGCTTGGCTCAAAAAGATTAATGTCTAAAAGCATCCTCTTTCCATGGCAACTCTGAGATGAAGAAAGATTAAGTTCTTGCTAACTGAAAATTAGGCATTCCTACATGATGCATTAAATATATTTAAACTTCTTCTCAGCTGGCTAGGCAGCATTGGTTTGAAACAGAAATGCCTAGGAACTTTAATTCTCCTACGCTATGCAGGGAATTCCAGCTAAGACCTTTTGATCTTAAAACATATGATCTTAAGAGATTATGTTTTTAAGATATTCACATTCTGTATTGGTTGAATTGAGAGTTATGAACAAAGAAAGGCACTAGATTTTATTTAAAAGGTTGTTCAAATAAATTATTACATTTCACCAGTATGCAATAAGAGAGACAATATATACCCACTGTACTGGGACTATTCAATCAGTAACAGTGCCAGAAATCTATTGTACAACAGTACTGAAAAAAGACGATGTATTTCAGTAATCCATTACGTTTGATGAGGCTCATGTTAATGAATTTGAGCAACTGCTGCCTTTGCTACCTTCAGTTACTCTCAACACCACCCTTCCGTATGAAACACACCACTTAAAAGTGAAATCACATCATAAGGATGCACGTAAACAAAAGCATAATCTAAGAAGAATGAGACTTCTTGGAAATAGCTATTTATTAATTCTGTCACATCATGAACACCTCAGCTATGTACAAAACTCAAACTATGCTGCCTGAAACAGAGAGAGGATTTAGATCCAGTCTTCCCCCACTGTCACTTGTTCAATACCTCCAATGCAGATTCCTTTTGGTGGAGGGTGGTAATAAAATTTTTCCAATCTTCTTTAGCAGCAGCAGATTTATCTTGGATAGCTTTCGCCTTTTCCTTCGGTAAAACAGAGCACAGCAATTCTCCTTTGGATGCTACCACATTTAGTTTTTGTTGCCCATTCTCACTTTCCGATAAGAACTCCTAGAAACAGTAATAAAAGACAAGAAGCTAATTGGTAAACTTTGGGTCTCAGTAAAGGTCAATGGCAAGCTGCCAGAAAACTTAATAGGCATAAGAGCTTATTGTTTCTGCTTGTTAACATAATAATTTATCTTTTGATACATTCTATTTTAATAATGTTCATATTTATAGGATTTAGGGACAACTGCTACTTAATCCAGAAGTACCATGCGTCTAAGTAATGTATACATTAAGACTCTGAGATTACCTGCATGTTCTGCATTTCATGAGACAATTGCTGGTCATTTAGTTGGGTATTATCCTTTAAATCTCCATGGTACAGAAAGTGGCAACAGTTTCATTTCAGGGAACCAGTATTCTGGCAGGTGTAATAGCAGGAGCCACTCTGAGGCACACAAAGGACTGGGCAACAGCCACAGAGGACTTTCAATGAGCGTGTAGGGGTGGGGACTGATGCTTACACCTTGAACAATGTCTAAGATATGTGGTTTATCCCTCTGCATCCTTAATTTACCTTCCTTGTTTGGAAATCTTACGCAATTCTGGTGTGCAAGAAGTGTATGGGAAAAAGTACAGGTAAGAATTATACAGAAATGTAAGGAAACAGTGAAATCATTAAATCCCAATGCACTGGGATAATGTTCTTGTAACTTGTGATTATTAAAAGATTTTACGGGCATTTAGGACTCAAAGGAATTGCGCAGTCTTAAATAGCAATATTTTAAACTATTACTATTATGATTATGTGATACACAAATATCTTAATACCCATAAGGTTACATCCACACTCAGAAATAACAGGTTTGATGCAAAAATTGCTAATTCAGTTTCTGATTAGGTGTTAAACTTACGAGCTCTTAGTAGAGAATGCACAGGGGATATTAGCTTCGAGATACTTGGTTCAAGTTCTGGCTATATTAAAATCAACGATATAATTGCCCAGTGATTTAATTATGTCAAATGTGTTATCAGATAGAACATTACCTTTCAGCAAAAATAAAATTTTAAGTTTATACAAGTTACCAAGATATCTGCAGAAGTCCTAAAGCAGTTACTACATGCAAGAAAAAAAAAGTTTGTTTCATCTAAAGCAGCTTTCAGGGATGAGAACAAAGTAAGGTGGTGTGCTACGAAGGGGCTGCAGTCATAAAAAAAAAAGTAATCTTAACACTGTTGGAAAAAAAAAAAACCAACACTACTAAATTTGCTAAAACTCTTATATTTAGTGTCAATAACTACTAGGATTTTTTTCCCCCTAGTATTTCCTCTAAACATAGTCTCATTTTGGGGTAGTCAATGATTTGATATATTAATAAAGTATTGTTCATGCTTTTAAGTAAAATGTTTACGCAAGGGAAAATGAATTTACCAAAAGGGTGGTATTTTCTGGGAAACTGATATGAATTTCTTCTGTTATACTATGCAACTGAAAGTTTAACAGGCTCATACGTAATTCTCATTTTGCTATTTTCACTTGAAATTATAGTTACAAATAAAAGTATTTATTTCACTTGCTTTACTAAAATAAACTTTTAATTGGTATTCCTTCTCACAGAGTTGTTTGAATTTGTTTTAGCCTCATGTGAAAAATACACTTTTTAAGTGCTTGCTTGCACTGCATATATTTTAACTCTGTTCTTGCAATATAAAGGCTCTACTTTCATATAAGATGAAAAATATTTACATAACACTGAAATAATTCTAGGTACTAAGTCCTGACTCTGGTATCATCCTGACTACAGTACTCTCCTAGTTTCAAAATATATTTTTCCATATTGTAAAAGAGAAGCAAACATGGAAAACTACTATGAAAGACAATGATTACTTACAAAATGTAGCCCAAGAACTAAACTAAAGAGACTAGCTTAAAGAAGGTTAAAAATGCTTGTTTCCTTGCAATTAGTCATCTTTAGTGTTGACAATAACAATAGTAACAACAAAAAAAGAGAAGTATTTAACCATAAAACTGAAACCAAGCTTTATATTAAACTGATTTGGTCTCCCTTAGACTAATACTTTATGGCTATAGATTTACCTGTATTTTCTGCAGATTTGCTGAAGCTTCATTGATATTTTGAGGTACGTCAAAGCATTTGGCTGTGGTGACTTTTGCATTGACCAGCCACTGCTGGAAGTCCCTGAAAGCCGTCCGAAATCTTTGCTGCAAGATCTGCTCTTTGCTCTGACATCCTTTTGAAGCTTGCAGGCAGAGGCTGGGTGTATCACATTAGGGAAGCAGAAGAGAGCGAGGGAGGGAGGGAGGGAGGGAAAGAAGGCAGGACCCTGTTAGGTGGCAACGCTATTACTTAGTTCTCTGAAATACAATGGTAAGGTTAAGTTAACCTGGATTCCTCCTACCAAATTTAATTCAGGCACCAGAAAATCCATTAGAAGCTTTTAGTTCCTCAAAAGTATGCAAATTGTGACATAACTGTCACAAATACGACAACTATGTTACCAGAGAGTGACTCAGTGCACCTAAGCAGGAACAGTTTCTGCAAGCCCCTTTCCCTTTCAAGAGACAGGACGCGGAACTATAGCAACTACAATTCTCACTTCTATGGCTCAACTAAGTTAATAATGTTAGAAGGCAACAGTCTGGGTCATCACCCCCTTCTTCTGCAGCTCCAGAAGTCCAAAGCTAGAATGCCCTGCAAGAAATCTGTCTGAAATTCAGGTGTCACACTCCTAAGTAAATCAGCTAGGGTGATCCAAGAGTTCTACCTCACAGTTTCTTAGAATGATTCCTTCTGTAATAGGTCAGTTGTGGATATACATTAGTTTCAGCTGAATTTAGTGGCATAGCCTGGTTTTTAGAAAAAAAAAACATAAAAAAAACCCCCAAAGAACCAAACTTGCTACTTTTTACAACTTCTATTGACACCAAAATCAAAATGATTCTAATCAATGCATACCTCTGTTTCTAATTCTAAAACTCTAATTAACAGTTCCTTAAAAGACAGCTCACACCCCCCACACACACAGAGGATTGATTTACTATAAACAAGATGAACGTGTACCTGTTATACTCCTTAATCAACCCTGAAACTTTTGAAGAATAAGTACTCAAATCTCTGGAAAATTTACAAAGATCATTTAACTGAGTTTTGATCTCATCTGTCATATGTTCAGACTTCATCAGAGTATCCAATGTTTCCTGTTAAAACAAAACAAATGAACAATATTGTTGAATAAAAAAAAAATAAAAACCACAGTTTATCAGAACATAAATTCAACTTCATTTATGATCCATGCACGTTAATCTTCAAGAGTATTTTAGCAGTCAAACCTCTAGAAGCTACTTTGAAATTACGAGCTTCTAGAGATTTAATTTCTGGAAGCCTCAACTGTCTTCGCTCAGAATGTTCTCAAAGAACAGTTTAAGATATAAATCTCATTTTAATAAATGAGCTGTGGTATTGTCAATTAGCTGTATACATATGAAAGTACATGCAATCAGAGAATAGTAAATTATATATATTTATTAAATATAATTAGCCTGTTGGCTTGAGTTTAGCATGTTCAATAAAAACTAATTTGAGCTGTATCCAAAAGATTAATTTCTGCACAAAACATTTAACAGTCTCAACCTCTTCTCAGAGGGTTTCATAATGTAAAAGTACAGCTGCCTACAATTCTGTGAGAGTAAATGGGTTACTGCCTGTCATTGCTGCACTGGAAAGACTCTTGCCTTGGAGACAGCTAAGCCAACAAAAACATTTTTTTTTGTTGGCTTAGCTTACGTCACTGAGAGAGGTGTGATAACCACTCCAACAAAAACAGCCCTTGTTGACGTCCGCAGCATCTCCACTGCGGAATCCCGCCAGCTACTCCAGCATAATGAGCAGTGCAGACTTGGCTCCCCATCTCACTAGAAAATAAATTATTCAGTCATTCCTCTTAAACTAACAGGGAGAAAAGACAATCTTCTAGCTAGTTACATTCACCATGGCAGAGGTTCTGCAGTACAGGCAGGCCAGAGTGTTTGCACGTATGGATTAGTTTGGCTAAATCTAAGTGCCAATCTGGAAGAAATATATTATATACACTTAAGAAAAAGATCCTATGAAGGGAAGACAGATTTGAACAGACTATGCAGCCTGTGGGAAGTGGGACAAGGAAGTAACAAGAAATATCGGGAAGGGTCTAACAAGCCAATAGATAGATTTAGTAAGAACGGTACATGCGCAGAAGTCCAGGATTCAGCTCATGTGGCTGCTGCCCACATGCAAATTTGTGCTTGTTTCATATCTCTCTTCCTGAAAAAGTCCGCAGAACTGTGAAATGAATTTTTATACTCCTTGCCTCTTTTTAGTACCTGAGCTGCCAGGAAAAAAACCCACAATCCATTTTGAGAAAAAAAAGACAACAAACTACAAGCATGTGTTGACTATGAATAACACCATAATCACAGTTTGATTATATTAACATTACTCTGTTTGCATTTATAGATCACAGGGATGCTCTGTAAAACTCAGCCTAGAGACATTTCAGACGTATTTTGTGTACAAACTTTCCTGTGCTCTTGTGAGCATGAAAAAATAATTTGCTACAGTAAATTTTCAGAACTCTGATTTCTGTTACTCATGCTCATATTATGAACTTTATCTGCTTCAAATCACACACATATCAGAAATACCTTCAATCATAACTGAAAGATACTTGAAAGTATCACACTGACAGTCTGTTTCCATGCCATATAAAGTAGCATTTGAATTAAGTAATTATGTAATAGTGATGAATCTTCGGAAAAAATGTAAACTAACTACTTTTTGTTTATCTTACTTTATGTTAAACTACACACAGGGCTTTTTTTGAAAGCATTAGGAATAACAGCACAATTGGCATTACCTAAACACAGGATGTCACAAATTGTGTACAGCAGGAATCACCACAATGAAATACTAATGGCTTTTTTTTTTTTTTTTTTTGGTAAAGAAAACACATCCTAAGAGTGGCACAGGAATATAATTGCCTGTTTTCAATGAAATTTTTCAGATAACCTACCTCAGTAAGTACTAAAAGATTATTCTGATGACATACAGCCTTAGGCATAACCCATTAACAAACAGGAACATTAACTTGTGAAACAGAGTTCATTTAACTATGGTATTTTTCCTTATAGTAACACTGATAGCACTGTTGCAGCCACTTGGATTTAATTTGAACCTGACAACTACCAAAATAATTTGCTTAATTTCAAGTGCAAGATCTCTTGTTCTTATGTTGCACATACCTAAAGGAACAGAGCTTGGGTAAAACATAGCAACAGAATGAGCTTGCTAATTGTGAGAATTAGGAAACACATTTTTAACTCCTAGCCTTGGCTTACATGGCAACAGAATCACTATGAGACAATGGAAATGGAAAGCCCGCAGTGCTATTTTATGTTCACAATAGTAACTATCCCTGGGGTCCAGAAATGGAGGGATTATTGTCACATTTCCTCTAATTATAAATAAAATTTCCTGATAGCACTGTGAATATAAAGTCTTGAGATTCCTCTGCATTTTCCTCACCAGTCAAAGCCTACAACTAATATAAATAAAGTGTTGTTACTTAGAGCTACAGTACACACAGAGTATATACATAACTAATAAAAACAATATTCTTTGAATTTAGTACTTCTTCATTTATGAAATAAAAAGAAGTCTGGTAATTGTTGCTGTATGTTGATGACAATTCCATGTTTCTTCTTTTTAAAAACATAAAAATGTGGAAGACTTTGTATATTTGTACCATTATTTGCTCCAATGTAATATCAGCTTTATTAGTCCTGCGGACCCATACTGGCACTCAAGCAAGCAGGTTTCATAAATTTGTGTCAGGGAATTCTGTGAAAGGGGAAGCCACAGAAATAACTTGGCACAGATACTGGAGGACATTCTCTGTTCAAAGAGAAGGTATTCTCAGGCTTTTTGTTTCTTCAATCAAGGCTTCAGAAAGCAGGCATCCCACACCTCTTCCTTCTCTGAAACTACTTCATTGCAACACCTGAAATGTAGTGATACTCTGCGTCTTCTCAACATCTGATTGACAGTAGTCAAGATTCATAACAACATGTATCTTGATTGCTGTGAATATAGATATTTATATATAATGTGTGTGTGAGATACACACATGTGGGATTTCTTTCTGGAAGACAATCAGGAATCAAAACAACCTCCCTATTTCTCTAGATTCCACTGCATTCCATAGCAAAGCAATTAGCACAGTATACAGGTTGCTAGTATAACTANTATATTGATTAAACGGCGATTCTGAAACTTTCGTAAGCTTAGGGGAGAAAGAACATCTTTTAGGTCCTGAAAATACTGTTTAGGTTAAGATGCGGGAAATGGTAACCTGCTTGTGTTTGTTTTGGGGGGTTTTTTTGGTTTGCTTTTTTGTTGTTTTTGTTTTTTTGTTTTGTTTTGTTNACACCTGAAATGTAGTGATACTCTGCGTCTTCTCAACATCTGATTGACAGTAGTCAAGATTCATAACAACATGTATCTTGATTGCTGTGAATATAGATATTTATATATAATGTGTGTGTGAGATACACACATGTGGGATTTCTTTCTGGAAGACAATCAGGAATCAAAACAACCTCCCTATTTCTCTAGATTCCACTGCATTCCATAGCAAAGCAATTAGCACAGTATACAGGTTGCTAGTATAACTAGCATGCCTGAGGTGAAGGCTATTTCAAGAAATGGGAAGTTTAAGCTCAATACACTCCTGACAAATTCTAAGTAAGGCATGGCTTCAGCTACTACTTGGCTTTTAGGAAATGCTTCTCATTTTCCCGATCAAGTGCTACTCTAGATTGAAACACTGAGCAACTTGGAGAAGTTCAGAGCTGGCATGCTAGCTCCTCCACTTTCTCAGAGGCAAGCCTTGTTTTTAACATCTACGACTGAGGCAGCATTTGCTAAGCTTTGTACAGCTGAGGCCAAAGACAGAAACGCCTTCTGTAAACACGGCTCACTACGACTACAAAAACAGTCTGGAAAGTTGGGATTTCACAGAAACATTTGTCACAAATGCGTTTTATTATTATCTACTCGATAGTCTCGCTTGGCAGAAGTTTTCTGCCCACCATAACCATACATTTACTACCGAAAAGCTGCTAGGAAAAGAGGTGTGCCCTTACTTTCTCCTTGCGCCAGCTTTCAGCGACCTCGGCGTCGGTGTGCCGGCTGTCGAGGGGCGCCAGGCTCTGCGCCCAGGCGGCCAGCAGCCCGCCGAACCGCTGCACGGCCTCCTCCAGCTGCGCGACCTGCGCCGCGAACTCCTGTTCCGAGAGGGCCATCTGGCTCAGCACGTCCCGCAGGCTGCTCTGGCTCCGCAAGGCGCTCTCTTCCCACTGCTTCCAGTCCGACC
>VWZK01007180.1:182353-390285 GCA_013396935.1 Baryphthengus martii
TTTTTTACAGAAGAAACACTGATATGTAGCTGCTTGTGGCAGTTTTAAAAACACAACTGTGCTGCTCAGAAAAAGCATTTTACAGCCTTCCCGTGCTCTTTGCTGTGCCCTAATTGGTTGCACATGTCATTTAAATTTTTTTTTTTTAGAAGTAAATTCTTTCTACAGTGTCCTATTTTAATCTTGCACATGCTACAAGGGGATTTTGGGAGTTTTCAGTTTAAGAAGCTGGAGAATATAAATATTCCAAACACTGCATGCGAGAGTAAGTTACTTACTCTCCTGTTAGTTTTACAAGCTAAAAACTATCTCCTTCCTTCCCCGTTGGGGGGTTTGAACACTAAAGGAGACTGAAAACTACCCAAGAGCGTAGAACAAATCTGTAAGTTGGTCTCAGGTGTATCTTTAGCAAGTGGTCTCCTCACTGGCCCATTCTCACATGTTTAGGAGCAGAGTAAAATGTTGCTGGCATGAGTATCTTAAGGTAAACCTGAGGCAGGATCAAAACATGCAGTCTGCTTTAATGTTGCATTCAAAAATAGGTAACTTGCTTAGGCACTTCACTGCCTAGGAATGGATGCCACAGCTAAGGAGAGTATACACAGGGAGGCAACACATATATTTCTGTGTTTCTGGGGGAGAACAATCCTTGCACTGCTTTATGCATCTCCACATGAATCAGGAAAGGTTGTTTCTGACTTTGATTCAGACAACTCTGCTCATGAAGAAAGCATATTGAGAGATGAGAACAGAGCAGTATTCATTAATTAGCTAAGCCACATTCTTCTCTGATTGCCACTGGGCTTCTGCTTTTGAAAATTGTACCCATGTGTGCTGTGGCTAACTCAGGTCTGATTGTACTTTGATTTAATATGGGGAAGAAGGCAAAAAGAGAACATAGCTTAGAAACTTGCTTTCAGGTCACTGAAATGTAATCACCATTTCAAAAACACAAAGAACAAGATCCCACAACTTTTTTGGCTCTGGTCTATTTTAGAACATAGGGTCCAAATTGCGGATGGAATCAGGTGAAGCTAATTTATCTTACATTGATTTTGGTCAGCTTTTTCTGTATGGTTGATGTATCTCCAGATGCATCTGACCAGCGGTGCAGCTCTTCCTTTGCTGAATGGAGCCAGTCTGTGAATTCATGCACAGCATCAAGGTAGAGCAAATGATCCTTCACAATATCTTCCACTTTCCTCATTTTCTCCTGTCATTGAGATGAAAAAAATAAAGCCACAACAAAAAAACAACATTAAAGTGCTTAAATACTGTCCTGGTTTTAAGCATATAGTGATACAGAGTCCTGGTTTAACTATAGAGCATACATTTGAGTGCTGAATAGAGCACATCTTATAGCAGCAGAACACAGTGCCACACTGCACAAGGTTGGTTCTGGTTGGTCTGGACAGGCATATTCTGCTGGAGCAAAACATAAGAGAGCCTTCTGAAAATGTGCGCAAAAATGTACTTCAACGTATACTTTAACACAAAATATACTGTTTAATAGATACCAAAGGTGCAGCTGTGCAACTCTGGCATGTTTTTCCCAATATGCCCTGGAGAGGGTCTTGCAGATCACCCATGAGTCCTGCCATGGAGGAGCACACTGTCAGAAGCAGCTCTTATTTAGAAGCACCAAGGCTCTATAAATGCTAAGCAGAGTCACAGAGATGTCCCATACAAAGACCGCAAAGAAGGACTTCTGCTGTTCAGAAGTGCAAAAGGTTCTTATAGTGCCGAGTCCCATTTTAATCATCAGATCAACTGGTGGCCATCCCCAGCCACCTACTTTGCAGCTCTGGAGGATGCTTTCCCTGATACAAACAACAGTTTCATGTCTCCATCTTAGCTTTTTAATATAAGCTTGAAGTAAGGCCAGTTTACCTTACTATGAAAGGGTGAAATACCATATGCATATAGATTTGCCTTTGGTCTGAGTGAGTAGATCTGATGTTAGATTATTGTGAGCTAACATTCATGGATGTTAGCTCAGTATCAAAACTAATAAAAAGTGAACTGAAGTAATCAAATAGCTTTTTACTCCTGTATGGATACTCTAATCTGGATCTAAGCATCCTTAAACCAGTTTCAAACTAGAGCACTTATGAATTAAACTCTAGGTATTTTTAACTTTGAATAACTCGACATTCAATTAATGCTTTTAAAAATAAAGTTGGATTAAAAAGCCCTACTGTTCCCTCTGAAAATAATCATCATGATTTCTCACAATGTGTCAGACCAACTAGACAATGGGTGGTTATTAGCTAAAGAAAGATGACCTAAAGTAAATCCTCCAGGTTTTTACATCTTAATGCATTTTATGCAACAACAGAATGTGTCCACATGCACCTGGCTCTAAACAAAATAAATAGCTCCCTAGGGAAGCAAAAGAAGCCCCAGTAAAGGCAGCCATGCACCCCTGCTTACATTCTCATACCAAAATACAGCACCGGTAGAGTGGGACAGTGAACGCAAAATCCGACTTTAGTCTGTCCCTTCTGATGCAAACTTTCACATTAGCTGAGAAGGTGGAGATTGTAACTCAGAGCTAATGTCACTGTCATAATCTGGTTTGCAGAAGGTCTTAGTGCGATCATGTATGTTTCCTTAGAAACCAAACAGAATACCTGCAGAGCGTGCGCAGAGCTTAGTGGCTTGAAACACCACAAAATATGGGCATATATCTTTCTGACAATACAATTTCTCTTTCTGACAATATGTTTTCTGCTCAGGGGGGCATTTCATTCTTCCCTTTCTATATATTAAAAAAAAACAAAAAAGGAAAAAAGTGCTAGGAATGAACCTTTTTTGCACTCCAGTGAACTTTAGAAAATTATATTCGACTTTTTTGTTAGACTCATCTATAACAAAAGGCAAGACTATTCAAACACAGGAAATCCTTTAGTTACCAAAAACTTATGAAAATCATAATTTCAGCTATGTGTACAGCTGTCTAAACTTTTTACTTACTTGAAATGGAGATCTTTGCCTTTATCTTACCTTGGCTATGGTTGTGATGTCATTAAACTGTGTTTTTAGCTCTTCTTGAGATGCTTCTCCAAAAGAATCATCCTCTGTTTTTTCATAGAGTTCCACAGCCTTTTCAGTGAGTTGCTGTAAATCACCAGCATGATCTTCTGTCTCAGAAACAATAGCCTGGAAGTGGTCCAGCTGAGCAAATTTCTCCTTTAGACCAATCTGTGGTTCTAAAGGCTGTTCCACTTTGTGAGCCATTTTGTCTAACCACTGCTCCAGCTGGTTTTTCCTTTCCAGATACTCATTCCACTGGCTAATGACAGACTCTAGGCAGCTTGCATTAAAAGAAACATACAGTGTACAAATGAGAACTTTTGAAAAGTCTGAAAAAAAAGCCTGCTTATATCTTATATAATAACACCAGGCACCAGTACAGATTAGGGGACGTCCTGCTGGAAAGCAGCCCCATGGAGAAAGACCCTGGAGTCCTAGTGTACAGTAAGTTGTCCATGGGACAGCAATGTGCCCTTGTGGCCAAGAGGGCCAATGGGACCCTGGGGCGCATTAAGAAAAGTGTGCCTAGCAGGTCTAGGGAAGTTCTCCTCCCCCTCTACTCTGCCCTGGTGAGATCACACCTGGAATACTGGATCCAGTTTTGGGCTCCCCAATTCAAGAGAGACAGGGACCTACTGGAGAAAGTCCAATGGAGAGCTATGAGGATGATTAAGGGACTTAATCTCTTAATCTCTCCTATGAAGAGAGACTGAGTGAATTGGGGCTGTTTAGCCTTGAAAGGAGACGGCTGAGAGGGGATCTTATTAATGTATATAAATATCTGAGGGGTGGGTGTCAAGAGGAAGGGAACAATCTCTTTTCAGTGGTGGCCAGCAGTAGAACAAGAAATAATGGGTTTAAGTTAGAACATAGGAAGTTTGACCTCAACATGAGGAGAAGCTTTCCTGTGAGGGTGACAGAGCACTGGAACAGGCTGCCCACAGAGTTGTGGAGTCTCCTTCTCTGGAGACTTTCAAAACCCGCCTGGATGCGTTCCTGTGTGGCCTGCCCTAGGTGATGCTGCTCTGGCAGGGGAGTTGGACTAGATGATCTCTAGAGGTCCCTTCCAACCCCTAACATTCTATGATTCTATGATTATATATGTATAATATGTTTAGAATATGCTTTTTCATCCATCTTGCTTTAGTTTTCTATGTCAACTTGCAACCAAGCTATTATAGAATTTATGTGTTCTTTGGGCTCCTGCGTATAACCTGATAAAATTGCTTCCCTCTTACAGGTTCCACAAGCAAAATCTGTCTGTCTCAGAATAATGAAAAGTATGTTTCAGTGTCTGTCCAGCAAAGTCAATATAGAGCATTACTGGAGCTCTTTATGATCAGAACAGTAAAATGTACATCAGCCTATGAAATTATTGACAATTAATAGATATTTTGGCAAGTTTTGGATGAAAAAACTAATAATATATAGTCCTACTTACAATTTATAAGAAATACTTTCTTCTGTTATATATTGTTCCTCCTCTGTTAGATGTTCTTTATCCTGCCCAAGTACAGGTTGAATAACTCAGAAAGCCCTTTCTAGCTTTTTCTCTGTATGAATTTATATGATTTGTATTTACTTTTACATTACCGTAAATTACTGTCTCATATAAAATTGAATTAATCTGATAGGGCCAACTCAGCGTTTCATAGAAGGTACTTTTGATTCTTTTTGATAATACAACTTGCCCTTTGCATACCACTAATGAATGACTGGACTCACGTGCTGTAAGGTACCACTTTGTAAGCAAAGATGGTAGAGCCTGTCCTATGTTTTCCAGGGAGTTTTACCTCTGCCAGTTCACTGAGGTGCTGATGATGTCATTCCATACGTCCTTCAGTGTCTGAAGCTCAGTTTGTATCACCTTTTGTCCTTCCTCATTGCTGCTTCTAAGCGCTTGTTCTCCTTTGCCAATGGCCATGTTCAGCTTAACTTCGCCATCACCTTTGAGTAAGAGGATCTCCTGTGAGGCAAAAGAAGTGAAAATATCAAATGCAACCTGCTGAGAGATGAAAGTTGTTATTCTTTCAACGGTGGACACCATCCTCCCTGAGCTCATCCGTGCCAGACATGCCCAGTTTAAGTTCCTAGGCACCTTTTAAGTGCCTGACCCTTGCTATGTGCAAATGATCCAGCAGTTTTTTACCACAACCATACAGGTATTTCACTGCATTAGTTATCCTGAAATATTTCTCACATTGCAATAGATAATGAGTAGGTCAAACACTACACAGAAAGACAGCACCACATAGCTAGAAGAAATCTCAAGAAAGTCTATGGTGGGATCTCTTCACTGATGACCTTTCTTAATAGATGTTTGTCTAACCTGTTCCTGAAGACCTCCTATGACAGAAATGTCACAGCTTCTCTGTGTCAATTATTCCAAGGCTTCCCCTCCCATTAGAAAGCTTTTTTTTTGACCTCTATACACATTTTCATAGTTATTTCTTACTAAATGTAATAGCTTGCACCATTAATCTTTGTTCTGTTTTTCATACTGCACCTCCCAATTTGTAAAGATCACTTTAAGTTTTAATCCTCTCTTTCATAAGCACAGAAAGAATAAAATATAAAAATACTCCTTTTCCACTGATGTGGTCCATACCCAATGTTAATCTTGATGTGTAATCCCTAGTTTTATCCTTCCTTACCTGAATTTGTGTCAGCCGTCTCTCTAGCGTGGCTTTGTTACCAACAGTGCTCTCTGATGATGCCAGTTTATCTTGAACCTCTTTCACCCATGACCACATACTCTGCAGTGCCTCCTCCAAAGTGAGATGCTCTTGGAGTGCAACCTGACATGTTCGCAGCTTTTCCTTGACCGTTTTGACCATGTTTTGATAATTGGTGAGATGTTGAGAAGCCAGGCGCACTTCCCTCCCTGCACCATGGCCTTCTTCATCTAAAGTCTGTGCCATTTGGGACAGCTTATCAAAAGATTCCCTGAAAGAAAATATTGAGACTGAGAATCAGTTTCAGAAAGCATACTGTATTTTTATATCAACTATCAGACATTATGAAGGTTGCTGACATAATGACCTACTCTGTGATTCTGTGATACTACATCAGTGATAGAGTTCGTAGTTAACAGAAAAATTAGCTGGGAGAGGCTGAAAGGAAATTTAAGCAGTGCTTATTGATTAATATCCTTACTGATTTACAGTGGCATTTCTTGCAGATTTCGGTGCTCAGATTGATCACACTGAAGTCTTTGTGTTGCACATTTAAATGGAAAGCTAACAATTTTCTTTTCGGCTGTCAGACTTTCTAGTTCTATATGAACTGCTACCTTTCTGTGCCTGCCAAAGCTTCTCAGAAATTTAAAGTCTTTGACAAGTGGGAAGGCATGATGGAAAGGTCAGGCCATTTGTCCAAAATTAGACACTGACTTGGGTTCAGTACAACAGTCACTAAAAGGGATTGAAACTCTGGGTTTATACAGCCTCAGTCAATCTCAATTTACTGAATCACCCTTCCTGATACCCTGTGATTACAGGAATTTATAAAAGACCAAAATGTCTTGCATCAGACCCAAGGGGATAGGGTGTTTCCTTTTACTATGCTGTGAGGCTTGAACAACTGACCACTATTTCTATTCTATCTTCACCAACCTAATAATAAAAGAATTTGAAAAAAACACTGTGTACTAAAAAAGGCGATTACTTCATCATCGAATGGCTAAGTCTGAATATAGAAAGATTTCACAGCCACTGTGGATGTTAGGATGTTATTTGAGCTCCTTAATCAAGTCAGCTATATGAGAAAGGGGATTCTGTTAACCTGGTTGGATCTGAGTGTTGCAGGACAAAAACAAAGAAAATGTTAAAATGGATATAATGAGCAGTGTAATTTTTATTATTGCTTTACTTTTAAAAAAATGTTATTTTTCAGTTTCCACTTATTAATGAAGTAAGGTAAATTTTTCTTAATGAGAAATGTATCAAGATAAAATTTTGGAGTTGGCTTCAAATTCTAGTTTCCTTAAAACTGGAAGTATCTGGATTCAGCCTCTTTTCACAGACTTACGTTGCAACACTTTTCTCTGTCTTTCCAGAAACACACTCTACCCCATCAGTATAGTTTCACTGTTGCTTTAGCAGAGGAAAAAGCGAGAGTATTTTAGAAAATGTATTTCACACTACCTTGAATTCAGTAACTCTTCCAGAAACTTTTCCACTTTCTGCACCTCCTTTTTCTTCTCAGGAATAAGCTGTTTGCTCTCTCCTAATGCTTCTGTGCTTATTCTTTCTTCCATGTCATGTATCCACAGGCCAAGTTTCTTGTGCTGATTTTCAAAGCTACAGAACAGATAAACACTCCTTTAAAAATATTTCTCAGATGGAGTAAAGTTAGTAAGAAGTTAACTCAGTTCTTTCAATATCTACAAGACCAGGAAAATAAATTTCACGCTTTGAGAATAGGAGTTGTACACAAACTAAGTCCATGGTGTCTACTAATCTAAAAATATTCAGCAACTCTCTAAAAATGTTCAGCAAAATCATGGGAACTACAGTGAGAAAAGAAGTCTCCAAAATTTAAAGGGGCAGTGCTTTTATTTATTACTAGGTTTGGTAAAGGCAGAACAAAAGAAAGCTTTTTCCAAATCCATATAATGATTTAGTCTAAGATTTAAAAATGGGTAAAAACAGACTTTTACTCACTAGTGACACTTACGAAAAATGAAGTGTTGTGCTTTCTGTTTCTTCTACAGAATGTAACTAGAATCTTGAGTGCTCAGAACTTGGCGAAGCAAGTTCTGGCCCTAAGTTTGAAAACATTTTCTTTACTTGAAGACACACCAGCTCATTGCTGTTTTACCCATTACTGGTACACTAACTTTGCTTTCAATTAGCAACTGTTTTGAATATACTTGTACATCCAAATATTTTAACTTCTAAAATTCCAGCCCCAAGTCATAATATAAAAGTATTTTCTTATTAGCTCCTTAGTAATATGTCCATCTGAAATGGGACAGGACAGACATGTGCTGTGTAAAAAGCATACTACCTTCAAACCCCAGGGCGTAACTTGAAAATTCATCACACCTTTTCTTACCAGGAAATCACATTTAAATTACTGAGATCCCAACTGATGATTTGAGATTGCATGAGATACACAGATCTTCTGCATATATGATCCTGACCTTCATTCTTTAACCAAATCAATACCCTTGGAGCAAGATCTGTTGCTTTGTTCTTAACCGAGTACTTCATTTTCTCTTAAATATTTTCAAAGAAAAAAGCAAACAGGAGTGGAATAACTGGAAATAATTTCAAACGGTGCTCTGTATTTCTGCAACCAGACAATTTTATGCAGTCTCTCTGTGACTACTGGTATTACTCACCTTCCCAGGTGTGAGGCGCAAGCTTCCAGGGCCGCCTTATCATTCAGACACTGGCTGAGGAATTCCTGGAGGTTTTGGTTAGATTTTGTTATTTGCTCCTGAATATGGCTCACAACTGGTTTGGGTAAGCAATCATACAAACTTTCTCCTTGCTTGCAGGCAGCATCTAACTTGTTCTTTCCCTCACCAACAGAATCCAGCACACTCTGAGTAATGAAAGAATACGGTTTGAACATGCAAGATTTAATAACTAAAGATAAGCAATATTTCTATTAGAAGTGGTCAGATTTCCCCAACAAGATGAGAACCATGTCTAGCTATGGAAAAAATTCTAAGCATATAGTTTAAATAAAATTTATTAAGTGGTGCTCAATTTTCCTGTTTGGTCCTAAGGTACTTATGTCTTTCTCTGGATAGTTTAGGCATGTCCTGAAATGTTACACATTTCAGGAATTAGGGGTGTTTGCAATAAGTTTCTGCTATTTGTGTTTTGTCCCATCAAAAATCTACACAGATAAGCTTTAACATATCAGTGTTAATCTGAAAGATTGAATAAGCAATAGTGTAAGAAAAAATAGGAAAAGAAGAGAAAGACAAAAGAAAAAGGAAAAAAAGATTAAAAATCAGAAACAGGAATAGTTTAGTTACGCATAAGCCTCCCAGAAGTTAAATTTTGATCTCTCAGAACAGTGAACGCAGTTTCCACAGTATAGACAGCATATATTGCTGTGTTGAATTGTTCATACATTATTTTGAAACAAAAGAAAGATAGATGTATAGCATCTACAAATTATTTTAATGATATAATCCGACAAATATAGTTAAATTGCTCATTACTGTTTTTTTCATGTCTTCACTATACCTGCAAATCATGTAGCTTTGCCTCTATGGCTTTGCTGTCTCCAGACTTGTCAGATGATTCTTTTACCGCAGTCTTGACACCAGAAAACCATTCCTGGAATTCTTGCATAGAGTCTTGATTAATAAAAAAGTATAGAGAAGAGTATGTTTTTAAGAAGAATTATCCACAATATTAAACACCTGTCTTCCCTATTCTTTTATCCTTCAGGAACAGTGTGCAAAAGCTAACAAGATGAGTCTCATTGCTTTCAATGACCTTGGAGAGTGGGATTTGTGTCACAAAAAGTTAGATATTTCCATTGTAAAATTAATATTTGAACAATCACACTAGGCTCCCCTTTATAGTCAATGGGAAAAGACAGGCATTTTCGGTCTATATGTCCCAGTTTAATGTTAAACAACATCTAGATTAGTATCTTAATATTTAAGATTAAAAATCGCCTAGTTCACTGACTATCCCCAGAGCTCACAAAATACTTCAGATGAGGACTTCCACATTATAAACATCTCCATTTGTTTATATGCATCCCTTTATGGCAAAGACACAAAGTGTATGTATGCAATAGAGATATATACTGAGTGAAGAAATGTGTAGCTGAGCTTGCTTTTCAAGCATATTATGTGCTTAAGGTTGAATTCTGTTTTTGTAAAATACATTGTTTCATAGCAGTTATCAAATGAACATTGAGTAACTGGACTTTTTGAAAGGTCTCTACAAAAATAAACTAATAATTGCAAGTGACATCATTGGAAACTTTGGCAGATTCTGGAATGATTCACGGCCGTGGGCTAATAGCTTATATTAATAAGCCTGAAGACTCACGGAGGAAATGTTTTTCCAAGGACTCTTGCATACTGGACTGTGTTCTGCAACAGAGCAAATTCACAGCTTCATACTTCTTTACTAATGAAGTGACAGTGCCACCAAGAGTTTCCAGCTCTACAGAATGGTATTTGCGACACAGGCTATTGAGGTTCTCACGGGTTGAGTCAATGCTGCTCTGCTGAAGCTGAAGGTCTTTTTGTGTTTCCTGAAAATGAAGTTACAACACAAATACGATATTTGTAAAGAAACAAAAGAGCCCTCTCTTTTCCTCAAGCATTCCTGCTCCTCCCATATGCTCTTTTCTCCTATGATCTATTGCAAATCCTAGACACAATGAAAGGAAGTAGTACTGGATTACATGTACTGAATTTTACAAGTAAGATGAATCCTTGAAACTAAAGACCCATCACATAAATGTGAAAAGTTCTGGTCCTCATGGTTTACTACTCTGTTAATAAACAAACAAATAAATAAACATCAAGGCATATTGAATAGCGACAGTTACTTTCAGTAAAGTCTGAAGGTACCCACAAGATGTAATATGACACTGGTATTTGGTGGATTTCTGATTAGAGGGAAACATTTGTTTGAAAATTAAGTTTGAATTGTCTAGTATAACAACATTAGCATGTGCTCATGCTGAAAAAATCTGCATGTGATTTGTCATGTTATGATGTGCATAATTGTATGTAATTGAGAGAGCTCTAGGATGTAGATGAAAGAAGTGCTATACATGAGGACTGAGGAGGACTTCTGAGGTAGAAGACTGTGTTAAAATTGCTGAAGTCCAAGGTCTTTTAGTGTCATAAGTTTGTAACATATTGTAAGGCAGTCAATGGACTTGTAAACGTTCTGGAGTCATGGCTGAAGAGTTTAATGTAACAAAACGGACTAAATCACTATAATTTTCTAAGAGGTATGTATAAAGTTATAAATTAGAACTTTTGCCCATTAGTGGAACTTCTTAAAGAGTACCACTGTATTATTTGCAGCTGTGCAGGAGATATATTTTTTACAAAATTAAAATTATTTATAATGCTCAGCAAATCTCTGATTAAAAAAACCACAAAGATCACTGCATGAGAAAAACATACTCATTTTCTTCAGCACCAACCTTCACTTTATTTAGAGTTTCGGGATCCAGGTTACATGCATAGCTTAACAGTGTCTCTTCCACTTTTGTTAACCAGTCTGTCATCTGATCAATAAACTTCTGTAACTGCATCTTCTGAGTACAGAAATCCTTCAGTGTCTCCTTTGCTGTCTCTGACATTTCTTTGGCATGTTCCAACTTCTGCCTCAAATCTGATTCTATAAACTAAAAGCAAAATGTTTTGTATTAAAGCATTTAAATTAAACATTTACTATGGTGAATGCTTATTGAAAAAAATGGAAGGTAGGAAAGTGACACACAATGATCCTTTTTGCTCCCTTTACATCCATAACTAAAGATACTTACATAAAAAAAAAAGTCAACCATTCAGGATTACGTCTTCAGATATACAGTAACCCAAAGAAGGGATACTAATTTAGAAAAAGCCAGACTGCAATCTGTTGAAGTTATTATCCACTTATGAAAAATTAAACAGTTGATCTCTTTCCTTTACTAATTTTCCATATATACAGTACATGATGTAAACACAACTAGCTCCATAAAAAGAAATATCAATTGGTGAAACTTAAGAGCACTGAGCTTAAAGTATTCCAGTTTAAGGCAGATTGAAATCGAGAAGAGTACAAAATTAAGTTAGAATATTTGTTCAAAACTTGTTCAAAGATAGCCATATGTGAAATTATAGTAGATTTTAGCAGTGTGCATATTACTAATAAAAAGTCAGTCACAATAGGGTAATATTTATAAATGAGCAATTTCTGTAAATCCTATTAAGGAATTGTTTATATTCTTAGGATATGTGATCACATTGTAGTTTACTTAGCATTTGAACGTTGGCAAATTGAGGACTTATGTTTAGTTTTTGAGACTTTATTTTCAAATTTGCATTTACATATCAACAACTATTTTACTGTATGTATGATTTAAATTTTTAATTGTATTTATCATATTTAGCAGTTGGAAGTAGGTGTGTGCTGGTTAAAGTGATATTCTGTAAAATAAGTTGCTCTAAGTTTCACTATGAGTGAACAGATATTAATTATTAAATATATGAATAAACTTGAATTTCCTGAACCTCTCGTATAAAGGCAACAATTTAGGAGAACATAAGCACTTCCATATAATTTTCACATCTTTATACTATAGCATTCTTCACCCATATCTGATCGGTAATTTAGGTTTATGTGTACGGTCAAGCAGACAAGGCTTGAGTGTTATATTAGGTTCCCTGAAAATCTGATAAATTGTTTCAAAATAAATATCTATTGAGATATTTCCCTGCCTGTGGAAACTGCAGAAGTCAGCTTATCCTTTAAAACTCCTGATATTGAAAGTGAATAATTTTACATACCAATTTCCATTTGAATCAAACATCCAAAACAGTCCTACTGTGGCTTTGCGTCTGTCCTGGAACATGAAAAATAAGGACCTAGCCAATAATAAAAGTTCAACAGCTCACCTTCAGTGTATGTGTTTTACCCCTCTCTTGTAACAGCTAGTTCAGGGCACTAATTCCAGTCAAATAAAGAATACTTTTGATTTGATAAAGCAAATGAAAGTATTTTACTGCATTGTAATGCTTTCAAAGAGGCAAACTCTGTATTCATTCACATATGATGGTGGCTTAATGTTGTGCAGTGTAGAAAATATCATCTGCCTTGTATCGCATCAGGTACCTTACAAACTATTTGCTCTATTTCAATTTACGAAAAAAATACTTTTGTAACTCTAATGTTCAATTACTTTATGGCATACTTTTTTTTTTTTTTTTTTTGAAAATGAAATCTAAGTTAACTAAAGAAATA
The DNA here is from genome assembly GCA_013396935.1 of Baryphthengus martii. Taxonomy (NCBI): domain Eukaryota; kingdom Metazoa; phylum Chordata; class Aves; order Coraciiformes; family Momotidae; genus Baryphthengus; species Baryphthengus martii. Next base: position 195,343 of record VWZK01007180.1, read on the forward strand.
TGAACAAAGACAATTATGATAGATGTGAATAATTCTGTATCCATCACCTTGAAAGAAAAAAGGCAGTACAGGAGAGACAGAAATTTCAGGAATTTCTTTTTAGTTACTTGAGCACAGTCTATGATTACCAACATCTTTATTTTACCTGGAGATCTGCAGGAGGTTCTTGACTATGAGTCAGTTCTTTGAGATCTGAAATTTTGGAACTAAGCTGCTCCAACTTCAGCTCTTTATCCTTGACTTCAGACTGTAAAAGAGATGTGTTCAAAGTTTCATATCAAACTATAAGAAGATTTTAGACCTTCAGAAGGATGGTCCAATCAATAGCAAAAATGAAAGAAAATGTAAATATTTTAGCAACCAGAGAGAAAACACTGCTCTTCTATTAGTTTTTTTCTCTAAAAATCTCCCATCTCTTTTTCTTTATTAGAGTCAATTCAGAGACTTTTTTTCCCTTCCATTACGATATCCACACACATTTTTAGCATTTAAAATGCACTAACAGCTTTAGTTTCTTAAAACTGGCTAAATAAAGATGGGAATGCCATTGTTTATTTGACCAGAAAAAATGTTGTGTGCTTGTTAGGTTCCACTTAATGGCATGCAGAGTATAATATACGTGCACTCTGGTTTTTAATACAAGGAAGTGAGCTCTTGGAAAAAAAATTAAGCACAGAAACAAATTATAACCTCAAAAGGGAATTAAAAATGCTGCTATATATGAATTGACACATCTGGATGCTGTATTTATTGTGGCCATACAGATCCAAGTTATAAAGAATTTTTCTACTTATTAAAAAATAATAGCAAAGTGAAAGAGAATATAATAATTTTTATAATTGTAGTTCTGAAATATTAGACAAGTAATTGATGTGTGCATCCATCCTATTATGCAAAACTTTCGTTTCTAAAAAATTCATATTACTCCAATTAAAAAACTGGACAGTGGATTTTAGGATTAAATTGATGCACTTAACTTGTCTTGAATGTTAGGTGTTCAGGTGGCCCCAGAAAAGTCCTCAGGGGGTATTTTGTGCTAGAAAGGATATAATATTAGGTGACCGATAAAGAAAAGGACCACTGTCATGGACCATATAAAAGGTACATTGATTTTTTCTGTCTATGCTAATCTATTTCTGATTGCTGAAAGTTCACCCTTCTGACAGTGAACTGCCTTTCCTCTTGCCTTTGTAAAAGAAAATGACAAAAAAAAAAATGTATTGTGGGATATTCATTCAGTGACTGCAAATGTACATACAGTTCTCTTGTCTGCTACTGTTCTGTCCCTCCTGTGAATCAGGTACAGCTGTGGTTTGGGTACTGGCTGCTCTTACTCCAAAGAGATGAATGTAGGTAGTCTGAGCAAAATACTGATTTGGCAAGATTTCATTCTATCATACTAGCTGTGTATGTTCACTGTGCATCTTCTTAAGGACATCATTTGTTTCAAATGAAGTAGAATATGGCTCATTCTGTGGTTGATTTGCTGTATATTTTAAGCCAAAAGAGGCAGCCTGCTCTAGGTGAACTTGCTTTAGCAACCCCTACCATTCTGTGATTCTGTGAATCCGTCCTGAACACTGGCTAGATTTCTAAAACAGTTTAACACTATCCAGAAAAGAAAGACATCATCTTAGTGAAATTGTTAGAATCTGGTACTAAAATTTGCTTTCCAGTCCAGCATATCTTTTTTTTTTATTATTATCTGGAGAATCTTCTAAGATGAGATTTTAGAAATTACTTATTTTTTGCTTAATTTTAACTTCAGTTCTCTAAAATTTCCATTATTTTCTACAGGAACAGAGTTCAGTCCAGTGCCATGCTTCTTGAAGTTTTGTGCTTGTATGAACACATTGCCATGTTACTGCTAGTGAAGAAGTAACTACAGAGATTAGATTTAGTAAGAGATGTGCTGTTGTAGTTTCTGTCAGAAGCAAACAGCTTCAAAAAAGGACTGGAATGCTGTCAGCTAGCCATTGGGTTAGTGGTACCACTGCTTGGACAGGGGATATGGTGGTCTACAACAGCACAACCTTATCCATGTGCCTGATACCATCTGAGATTTTGATCCAGGATGTTTTTATCACCGATTTATGGGTAAGCACCTGGAAGTCTTTCAGGAGGACTTCCATTCTCTGACTGTTACTCAAGTTGTTGATGCCTTCGTTCAGTTGAGAAAAGCACTTGTTGCACCATCCATCCATTTCATCTCCAGTTTTCAGGATATCATCCCAGAGAGACATGGTTAGACTCAGCCGGTCAATGTTGCTTTCAATTCTTTCAGACACCTTTTAGGAGAGAAGAATGTATCACTACCATTCACAAATTAATTTTAGACTTAGTTATTTTGCAGCTAGTTGTAAGACAAGTGCATCAGAAATAATTAGTACGCCTAGATGAAATAATTTTCTTAGAGTTATGTCTAAATTCTGTATTCTAATTTCCATTTAGTTACCCAGAGCATAAAATGAACAAAAATCGTATGTGATTGTTTCTAAAAATTTGTGTATTTTTTACTTGGAAAGAGTTTTATGTTCAAATAAACCTTCTCTTGAAAAACAGCTAAATTTAATTTTAGTAATTTGCTAATAAAGCAGTATAAATATGAAAATGTAAAATATTAGCTTTTATATTATGTTTTTCTCCTATAATTGTTCTTTCTCTTTTATGTCCCATTTACTTTAATAAAGTAATACTGGCATACATTAAATGAGAAACCAATCGAGATTTCCACTCAGAAGTTTACACCGACCAAATTTATACTAGTAACATTCAGACATTTTTATGACTATTTTAAATCTATCAAATGGATGCAACAACTTTGTGTGTACAATGGATGCCAAATCCCTATGATTAACCCTTTCAGATATACTTCAAAGTAAACTTACTAAGATCCTAAGAATCTAAGGAAATACTAAGATCCTAAGAAAATACTAATACTGTAACCTTAGGCCAACTTAAAAACTGTATTTGTTGTATAAAACACCAGACTCTTACATCTAGCCATTTGTCCACCGTACAGTTCATATCTGTTTTTACCGCAGTGGAGTCGCAGTTATGCACTTTTTTCAATTCTGCTAACAAATGTTTTCCTTTATTGGTGAAAGTATCCAGGTCTTTCTGTTTATCACTCAGATCATTCTTGGCAGCTTCATGCTGTGGACATAAATATTTGCCTGTTTAATGAAGACTTGAAGGAAGAAAGAAAGAAAAATCCAGTTCTCCAGGCACCCATCCCTAGCCCTGCGATATATGTTATGCATTTGATAATTCTTATTCAGCATACCATCTAGTACTTTAACTATGCCACAAAATACAGAGAAACTTACATGATTTTCTCATGAGCATCATCAAATAGTGTGATTGTTCTTATAAATAAAGCACACAAATGGGAATAATAAATTCTGAATTTTTCCTCACTTAGTAACCAGCTATCTTCAGGACTGAAGGCCTTTTTTAAAAAAAAAAATAAAATTATTCTTTCTATTCAGACTCTACATGTCTGAAATTGAATAATAAGAACCCATCATTGACCAACAGTCCTGGAGTTACAGCTGGGTAAAACAAGGGTGTTACAAGCAAAATTTAGAACCATCATTCCTAGGTATTCTGGAAAACAAAAGCACAGATATTTTCAGAAAGGAATTAGACAAAGTCTTTAGGGCTATAAAGTTGTCAATAATAGGCATAGGGAAATCTTTTTAAACACTGTCACTCAATAGGTGACAACATACTGAGAAAGGATCACAGTATGCATCTCACTTCTTTCTTTAACAAGTATTACTGATCACCATTAAGAGATAAACTACTTATCTGGATGCAGTATGGCCATGTGGACAGGCCTATTTAATATGGTAGGAGTTGAGCAAAATACTTATTGCGCTCCAAATCCTTCAGGCCTAGACATGGCCACTATTGTAGTAGGAAATTCTCCACAGCCCAAGGCTTGCATTAAGGAGAGGAATCATACGGAAGTTACTTGCGTTACATTGTAAGATTGGCAAGCTCTGTTCTGTTTTTCAATTCTAGTTAAAACATCTATTAAAAAGAAGCCATAAATATACACAGTTTGGAACAAGGTTTATACAGGTCTGACTGAAGAATTTTTAATGAAGAGCTCAACAGGCCCTCAAATGAAATTTCCCTTTAAATGAATTGAAAGAATTTAACTCAGAACCGATTTTCCTGATAGGCTGATAGATAGCAGAATTTCGAATTTTAGAAATACAATCCAGTGAAATGAATGTAATGCAGGGATCAAACGCCCTTATCTCTGCTCAATAGCCAGTATCAACATTGTACCTCACGGAGTAAGTTGTCATAGGAAAAGTGACAGACATAAGAATTGCACACATTAGAAATATGTACAATTAATTTTCTATTTATCTATTAAAAAAATTACCCAATATGGAAAAACATTAAAGTATGTTATAGAATTACAGAATTGTTTAGGTTGGAAAAAACCTTTAAGATCATTGAGTCCAACCATTAACCAAGCACAGCCAAGACCACTCAACCACTTCCCTGGGCAGCCTGTCCAAATGCTTGATAATGCTTACTGTGAAGAATTTTTCCTAATGCCCAATTTAACCTCCCCTTATGCAACTTGAGGCACTTTTTGTCCTGTCACTTACTAGGTGGGAGAAGAGACCAACATCCACCTACCTCACTACAGCCTCTTTTCAGTAGCTGTAGAGAGGGACAAACTCTCCCCTGAGCCTCCTTTGCTCCAGGCTAAACAGCCCCAGTTCCCTCAGCCGCTCCTCATAAGACTTGTTCTCTAGACCCTTCACCAGCTTCATTGCCCTTCTTTGGACTCAGTCCAGCACCTCAATGTCTTTCTTGTTGACTGGAAATAGCCTCTCATACTATGATAGGAATATATTCTCCAAGTATTTTATATAAAGAGCAGATAACATGCTTTTCATATAAATTAACATTTTATATTTTTAGGTGTTAAAATTATAAACAACAACAATCCAGTACACATTGATGAATCTCACTAAAGCATTGAAAGGATGATATTCTTTTCTCATCAGAATCAATACAATTTAACCACGGAATGTCAGTGACAAGATTGTAAGAGACAGTAAATTCAAGGAACTTTAAGCATAGCTGAAGGACATCTTTCAAACCAAAAAATCTATCTAAATCAATGATCATTTAATCCCTCAAATGAAAATATATGTAATTACCTTTGATAAAGCTCTTCTGACATCTTCATGATCCTTCCAAATGGATTTGGTCACAGAAGCACTGTCAGCACTGTCTATGACTTTCATTACTGTTGACTTTAAGCTCTGGTATTCCTTCATCAAATCGATAAGAACACAAGACTGCTCCTTTCTGTAATGTGAAAAGACTGTATTAGCACCATTTACTGTCATGTTTCTGAAGGAAAGAATATGGCGTAGTGATTCACTGTGGGAAATCAGGATGCAGTGTAAACATGATTTGGGCAGTCATGGAAATATGAATATTTAGGTTTTACAAATCACTGTGGGTCCATAACATCACAAAACATCTCACTGAAGAGACAGCATATGAATTACCATTTCATATATATCAGATATCAAAGGAACTGGCTTGAGCAAAAGAAAGACTTCTCACTTCCTAAGTTTAGAATCTTACTCAAAGTAAACCACACTATAATGATGCTGGCACTCACAGCTCATTTTATTCAACTTTTTTTCCTTTATCATGGGTATTTTTCAGGGCAAAAAGAAGCAAAAGTAAAGACGAAAGCAATGATAAGTCTGACTATTTCATCCTCCAGCTGTCATATGCATGCTTTTGAGTCTAAAACATTATATTCAACTTATCTGTCATTCCACTGAGAACAGAATAACCTGCTGCTAAGAAAAGGCCTAATAGTTTTTTTCCCTACTCTTTCTCCAGAAAAGTCTACTTCTGCTCAGGAAATGGACAGAAAAAAAACAACCCAAAACTATTCAATCCATTCTGAGTGTTTATGCTGAAGAGAGAGAAGGAAGACTGATAGATACTTTGGATATATTTAGTTGTAGAACAGTGTTTGTCAATGAAAGAATTTAGAAAACATGACATTGCCAAGAAAGAGAGGTAATCATTTTAGGAGCTGGCTCTTCTCTGAATGCTCCAAAGATCTCTCCAAAATAATTAGCGTCAGAGAGGGTCTAAAATTGTGCTATATGAGAGAGAAAACAGTTCAAAATAATTAAAAATAAATCAATAAATTCAAAAATTAATATTATTTTTATATTAGAAAGGAACCAGAAGGTACTTTAGTATCTTTCAGTTTTAGGTATAAAGATGGCAAAAGCTACTCCAGTATGTGAAAACTGGACAACTCATTTACCCTTGATAATTTGTCTATAAGACAGGGACAGCTATTTCATGTTTTCTTCACTAGCAGGCTGATACTGTCTAGTTTCTGGCACAGGTATGTGGAAATTACTTTCTTTACTAATATTGAGGACTTCTAGAGGTAACAAAAATGGCTTGCAGCAACATGCAACATGAAATACAAATTAGCAGCAGTGCTGAAGAAAATGGAGTGATGGATATTTTTAAACACTGCTATCCATTTCTTCTGCTTAGTTCAGATTTATACACCTCTTAAAAATGCACTAGAAAACCAGACTGAATTCAGCTGGATAAAAACACCAGAAATGCAATTCATGTAGCTGTGCCTACTTTCAAGACAGAAATAACACACAGACCTGGTTAAGGTGCATCGTATTTACAGACACATGCATGGTGTGAATCAAGAAAATAGAATAACAGGACAGTATATAAATTGAAGGAAAAAAAAAATTTCAGCACAAAATATTTTTTGAATTGTCATCCCAATACATCAACCCAGCAGTTACAGGGAGATTGTCAAAATGAATATGCCCATTGAAGTATTAGCCAGGCTTAGAACTGATTTACTTCTGCACTTAAACAAAATTTGTGTGATTGAGGATGATACAGTACTGAAAGAATCTAGTACTTAATTTTACCATGCAAATTTAAAAACCAAATGTTTGAAGAAATTTTATTTAAAGATGATGAAGAGGCAGCTAAGATAAAGGTAAGATGGTCCGTCCTTTATCAACTTGTAATGATTTACAAAGCTGTCTTATATCACTGATTACACATGAATGAGCATTATAAGCCTGGTCAAAGAATCATTAAGGACCACTGAATATAGAGTTGTCAGAAACACATATCCAACAGAGAAGGAAAATACTTGCTGAAAGGAGAGCATGTGAAAGTTGGACTGACAGTGAAATCTCAATGGAGATTTCTTACCTTTCAGGAGAATAAAAAATAAAACGCAACTAAAATCCAGTATATTTTTAAGTGCTGTCCTGAAGACCTGTCTGTAGCTTTACTAATAGCATAATTAAAACTGGTACAAATATCCTAGTTTATACTGTGTTTTATCTTCTACCCAGTATTTAACATACAAGCCCCATTTTTTATTTGGATTAATACAGCAAGAAGATATTAAATGTAAATAACTGGGTCTCCTTCCCCAATTACAAGAACACTCTACTTTCTCACCCTGTATCTAAGATCTACTTACTTTTCGTGTATAACTTTCTTGATATCCTCCCACAGAGATTGTAAGCTATTTATTTCTTTGTCGATCTCGGGAGCAAGCGTGATATCTTTTTGGGCTATTTGTTTTGCTTTGTCCATGAGCCACTGGAGTTCATGCTGGTGAGAATTCAATTCTTCATCTAGCTGGTTAAAGATCCTCAATCTGCAAGTTAAAAGGCAGGTTTCAAATTTACTTGTGTTCACTTTTTTTTTTGAAAGAGAAAAGAGGAAAAGGAAAAATGAAAGAGTTGCTTTTAGAATTATTGTGCATTAAGTTCCTCTTTCCTAATATTTCCTACAATATCTTCAGAAAACAGTGTTATCTGGATTTCTTTTTTATGCTGGGCTCAAAATGTGACTTTTCTGATACATATACAGCTATATGATTATATAGATACACACATACCTTCACTTCACATGGTGACTTGGAAATACACTCAAATATTTACACTAATACTTTATTATAGTAAGTGTTTTCAATTCCTTCAACACATGTACAGTCTTCAGTTCTCTAAGAGTAGAGATAGTTATTTTATATGGGATTTCTAATAGCTGTTTGGAGCTTAGATTCATTCAGACAAAATAAATTTCTGAGGCAAAGGTTTTTTCGGCTGTTCTTTCAATATAAAAGTTTAACAGGACTTGCTAAGTTCTCATGTGCTCATGTTCTGCCTCCATCCAAACAGCTCACTTACAAAATTTTATTAAGTAGATATATGGACATGTATATGCCTGCCAAGAAATAAGGTACCCAGGCAGAAAATTCACACATGCTTCCAATGTATCATAAAAAGTCTAGAGACTGCAAGCAAATCAAGAAGTGCCAATATCAAGCATTAATATTGTTTTAACCTTTGCTGGAGGGCTTGTAGTGTTGCCTCCTTCAGGCCCTCCTTGTCAGCCTTTTCCTCAGAATCTTCAATAGTCTTCAGTAGCTGTTCTTTACGTTCCATGAAAGATCTTCGCAAGGCTCCAAGAGCTTCTGCCTCATTCTGTTTTGTTCCCAGCAGGTTTTGAACTGCCTCCAGTTCCAAGCACAGATTATCTACCATAGCCCTACAGGAGGTCCGCTGCTCAGTAATGCTATGTTTTAGATGATACTGGGCCTTAGTAAGGGAACCATCCAAACCGATGGCAACAGATTCCAGCTTCTTAAGATCTTGAATAACATCACCAAGTTCCTTCTCCAGTAATTCAGATTTCGCTTTATCCATATTTCCTGTTTTCTCCACTGTCTGCCTCAGCTGGTGGAGCCGTCCCAATGCAGCACTATGGAGCTCCAGGAATACCTGCAGCTTAGCCAGAGCCTCTTGTCTTTGGCTAATTATTTGACTTGCCTCCTGGAAGATCTGGAAGCAATCTTCAATCTTTCCCTGCAATGTCTGCTGGTCCTCCGGGCAACTGAAAGAACACAATTTATCTACATGTTCCTTCAGACTATGTAACTGCTGTTTCTTACTTCCAACTTCCATTGAGTGGTTCTATGGGAAAGGAAGAAAATAGGGCTGGATTTCTTATTCCAATCAAAAGCTCATAAAACATTTTAGTACTAAACTCAGAAGCAAAACAAGTACTACTGAGAGGTTTTCAGTAAGGACAGTTCAATGTTACGATTTTGCTTTAGACTGGTCAAATAACAGAAATCTGTATGCAACTGCATCAGTATATTGATTTTCAAACAAATAAATGACCTCATGCTAGTTTTAGATGGATACTCAGCTGAATGCACTGTACAATTTGTCTGTATAATATTTACATCCAAAAGTTTACCTTATTGTGAGATGTAGCTAGTTGTTGATCAGCTGTGCTTATCTCTGAAGTGGCTTGTAGTTGAGCAAGAAACTGCTTAATCCAGTCTGAAAACCTGAGCAGGAGCTCATCAAACTGCTCATGCTGAGCAACAAGAGATTGAAGGAAGTTGATCCTATAGGATATCAGATGTAAATATGAAAGCACATGATGTAAATTAATCACTTCCTATAATCAAAAGCACAGCATTAAAATCAATGCCAAGTGGAAGGAAACATTAATTTGTGTTATAAATGTGATGACTGCCTTGTTGATTTCTTAACTGACAAGTAAGATAAAGCATCAGTTTGGCTCTTTCCTGTTTCTACTGTTTTATTCCTATTAACTGTTAGAAGTGCTCTGAACAATCAAGGTACGTTCTTCAGCTTTTCTTCATGGGCATAGTCCCAGCAAAGAAAATTATACTGATGGAAGCTAAACTTTAGTTTTCAAACACAGCAATTCTGTTTGCCCCATCATCTGCAACACCGCATGTAAGGTGAGAGCTTCATTAATTTAGGCAGGAGCTGAGTAACTGCATGCTCAACGTCCACTGAAATAAGTGAAGGTCAAGCCTCCTCAGAGGAACACAAGCGAAAGGAGGAATGTGTCCAGGGGTGTACTCAGCACCTAGCAGAACTAAGCTTCTAAACCTCGACCTTAAAAAAGACTTTGCTATTTCCTTTAGAAATTTCTCTACATAATTTTCAACATGTAGAAGACCATTATATTGTAAAAAAATCATATTGATAAAGCACCTAGAGCATGATGTCATTCACCAGGGTCTATTATTTAAGTTCCTTTATAGACAGTAAAATATGTAAGTTCATCAACAAAACAATAGATTTATATATACATACATGCGATAACATACAGTTTCAAAAAAAGGAGGCAGTGTTCCTGAGCCTAACATGAGCCAGAAGCCTAACAATTGAGCATTTGTAGTATTTCTGGCAAATGAAAACTTAAAAGTGGGTTTAAAAAGATAATAATGTGGCTTCGCACAAGATAAAGCATACAACTGAAAAAACTAAAAGCAGTTATTACAGATTTCAGAAGTAACTTAGGAAGCTACTAAGGAAAATGTAACTGAGGAAACACATTATCTTCATTTCCTGCCTCACACTCCTTCAAACAGAAATATTCTATCAAAAAAAAAATAAGGAGACATTATGCTAAAAAGACAGCATAGTAAATCTGTGGGATTCCCCACCCCCCACTCCTGGGAGCTCAAGGTTCAATATGAATCTTAAACCTTAGTTTTCCTCACGGTAATACTGTAAAAAGCTATGTTTCAGGACTGGGATTCATCATCTGGATATTTAATATGTAAAAACATTCTGAAGCACGAACCTTTTACCAACAGTTTGTGGCAAAGCTTTCCACCTCTCATCCAGTTCTTCAAATTTTTCTTTTATTGTTTCCACACACTGTTTGGAAGCTGTTGAGAATAGTGACTCGTTTAACTGTAATAGGCTGGCATAGACTGAAGCATGGGACTCAATATCTGCTCGCATATCCTGGGAAAACAACGGAATATACAGCCTTGAGATTCAATAGGCATCATATTATGCAGAATAACTAAAATAATAAAAAATCAGCTAGGGATTTCCAGTACACCACTTTGAGAGAAGTGAATGAGCACAGTCAAATCCTTGGAGGAACTGAGGTCTTTTAGGACAAGCAGGTACTCAACACCTCTCAGAAAGTCAAATCTGCAGCTGTAATACAGTGGTGATTCATCAAAGTGTTTTTGTCTCCTTTAGGACAAAGTGCAACCCTTCCACACAGCTCTACTGCATGACAAAAGTGGCTAAAATCAGGACTAAGTTTTGCAACATATTTTGTGTTCAGCAATGGAATTGTAAGGAAAAAACAAACCAAACAAAAACCCAACCAAATCCAAAATAATTTCCATCTCTTCAGTAATATTTAACTCTGAAGTTATGGTCTCATTTGCTTCATGGAGAATTTCAAAGTGCTAGATTTGACCAACTCCTTCATTCAAATCTAAAGACAAATGACAAAAATTCCAGGGGAAGCCTTTTGTTTTAAAAAAACCCAAACAATAAAAAAACCCCAGAAATCAAACTTCCACTACGAATTCAAAACCTTTGAGTATTTTATCATCTGAGCAACTTTCCTCATATTAAAAAAAAAAAGGGAATGTAGCATTACAATAACAAATTAATTTCTCTAGAGAGAATTTCTCTAGAGAGAATTTCTCTAGAGAAAGGATCCTCTGGGAAGCAGATCAACATCCTTCCTTGACAGATAATAGGATATACCAGGGCACCATATATAATATTCTTCTTTATAACACTGTATTTGATAAATAACAATAATAATATGATACTTTCCTAGGGCACTTCCAAAGCCCAGAATCAAGTGACTTGTCAGACTACAATTGAGCAAGTCCATCCTTTTAAATGACACAGGAACAAACCAGGAAATGGAGATGGACAATCTTTTAGCTGAAACATACCTGCAGTGACTGCAGTTCACCTTCCAGTTTAACTCTGTCAGCAGAAACATACTGCTCTGAAGGCCTGGCTGTAGCTTCACATCCCTCCAACCAGGTCAGGAAGGCAGATAGCTCCTTCTCCTGCCTAATAAATCACAACATATGAGTTACCAACTCAAAGCATCCCCTTGATCTCACAGAATGACACAATGAAGATCCACTATGTCCACTATAACAGATGTAAAAGTCTACTCACTTCTGCCACTGAGCCAGAAGAGTCTCTAATAAAGCCTGTTTCTCTTTAGCATTTTCTAGCACCTTTTCATATTTCTGGTGTAATCCTGTAACCTCCTGAGCAGCTTTTTCTTTGTTGGCCACCTTTCGGGCACAGGCTGAGAGAGAGGCAAGAGTGTTGCTCAGTTTTTCCACAGTATGACAAAGGTCCTAATGAACATGTAAGAGAAAGAGAAAGCACACACATAAACAACAGAACTACAATAACGATGGTGGGAAAAATTCTGTACTTCTACTCAAAATGTGAAGAAGCAATGCTATATCTACCTGATCACGAAGTCACTGTATAGCTTACATTTCACTCAGATCTATCCTAGACAGACATGCCTCTAGCATATCAACCAACTAGCCTGTAGTGGGGAAAGACTTTCCTAAGAAGAGTGTTAGAAAACAGTCAGCACCAAACGGGGCACATTTTCTGAATGGGCACACAACACAGCATGATCATATAGGAGAAAGCTCCAAACTCCCTAATATCTCTCTAAGAGTTGCTCTAATTTACACATATACAGTAAATACAAAAGCTCATTCCAACATGTGGGGACTTGCCAGATCTGTAGCCCAAGTAATTACATGAAAGAGGTTAGGGAACAGTTACTGTGAACTTCTGCCAGCATTAGCTAAAAGTCTTTTTCATAGAAATGGTATCTAAGTTTGACTAGATTTTCCAGCATTGACATTTCTAGAGATCTGGGAAACTTGTTCATATGAAAATGGCTGAAATGTAGTACACTGAGTTAGAAAACTACCAAATGGAATAGATTCACATTAAGGCATTAAATCATCATGATCCCGTAGGCAGGACAAGAGGTTACAATAGCATACTCAGCATATTCATAAAACGATAATGATTACATGTGCTGTCTGAATGAATTCTCCATATGCAAAATGTTTTTACTTGACAAGTATCAAGCACTTTTAAAGCACACAGGCCAGGTCTTCCTTGCAGACAGCCTTTGCAAGTAGTTAACCTTAAATTCAGAAGAAATTACATGTGTTTTACTGCGAGAACAATATGACTAAAAGTTTTTACAATATTTTCCTAGAAAGTAAGATAATGATTATTATAGGAAGATCACATCACAAAGTTATAGTCACAGACAAAAGCGCTACATCAAATTCCCTGAGATACGGGATTTTTTGTAGTCTGAATACCAATTCAATACCAATTCAGTCCAATGTAATGGACTGAACCAAATGTTCAAACACCCATGGATTTCTGGCATCACAGATAAAAGTTTGTCAATTGAAACTCCATCGAGTCTCTGCATTGTCTAAGAAAAACTAATTCCAATGAGGTTATTTATGCTTTTTAGTTACAGTGTTCTCTATATCAAGATCCAAGATTCATGAAAGTCTGAGAAAAAAATGTCTAACAGACATGTTTCTTGTCTTCTAGTTTTCATAATGTTTTAGATGCATAAAATTAAAAATAAGGGCCTGAAGGATTCAGTCACACTTTTAGGCTTTCCTTTCTCTAGAGCAGAGAAAAAAAATTTCATAAGCTTGTCTGAAATGGTGGGAATGCTTAAGCCTTCCCTGGGGCTGTCCACCCTAAAAAGCAGCCATTGCCTCCTCCTGATTCCACCCTGGGCTGTATGGCATCAGGTAGCCCATCGTTCTGGTGGTTATCGGCATTTCTGTGAGGAGGTCGGTGTGACACTCTTTCCCTGGACTCAGTGGCAGGAATCACTGGCCATGTGCTCACCGTACAATCCTGAAGGGCTGCATATGTTGCTGCTGATGAAGAGCATGATGTGAGAGGCTCAGCTATCTTAGTTTCAAATTCAGAAACTGCCTGCTGCACCTGTGAAGAAAAGGCAAACCAGAGAGTCTAAAAACAGCAGGAAGTAAATAAATGATGCTTTAAATAACACATTGTAAATATTTAGTGTTAAGAGAATATTATATTCTAAGCTTTGTAGTGCAGAGTGCTTTTTGAAGTTAAAAGATGCTAACTGTGCTTAGCCCCTTGTGACTGGGACAATAATATTTAAGATATTTTCCTTATGACCTACTACCAACCCAAGATTGAAGTTAAAGTGTTCATAAGCAGTATGGATGTGGTTTATTAGTGCAATATCCAGAAGAATCACTTAAGTTCTCTAAAAGACAGCATTTTTTTTTATGTGAATATTTTAGTGTCTTCCTGAATCTGCATTTTAAGTCATTCAAAGCACAAATTTACATATAGAGGTCTTGCAATTGCCTTACGAATCTAGCCGTATACTGTAATCCATCCTATTATAATAAGCATTTTATATTCAATTTTGGAAAAATAAAAAGTAATTATATACATTGCTGCAAACAATCCACCAGATTTCACATTGTCTACCTGTTCAAGATTTTCTTCATATTTCTGCTGCGCTGATGCATTCCCTGTGATGGTTCCTTCCAGTCTCTGTGCATGATCTCTTAGCTCTTCCCAATACCTTCTGACCTGAGTGAGTTTGGCTTTAATATGTGCACATTCTCCAGAGGTAATAAACTGGGAAAAAGACTTGGCTTCCTCTTCTAGTTCTGTGATCCCAGTTATTTTACCATCTACTTCTTTATTAATAACCTAAAGTGTAAAGTAATAGTAAATAAAGAAGCACAATAGGTTTTTAATTATCAGAATAATATTTTCTACATCCTTCTTTTAGCTGAGCTACTAATATTCTTCATTATAAAAGTAAGTAAGAGGAAAGTTCACTGACCACTTGAAAAAATAGTTTAAAAAGTCTTCAATACATGCTGTATTTTTCTTGAAATTATTACTGGAAAAGGTTTTAAAAACGGCTTGCCCTAAAAACAGTGTCTATGAAGAGCAACTAGAATTAGCTGAGGTGCATGTTTTTGTAGGCAGACGAGATGCTTCATATTTTGGCATCTCTTACTTCACAGCAAATTAATACACATTTCTCTTAAAGATTCAAAATAAATACAAGATGAGAAAAAGTGTGTAGGAGCTGAACCTTAACATTTGATTACTTGTGTTTAGTAAGTTTTTATGCATCTACAAAATAGCACGTGCTATGATCTGAAAACCAATAGACATTGTTTTCATTTTCTAATTTCAAATCCCATTGTATAATAAAGAATAAATTAAATTAGATGATGAGGTAGGGTGAGTGTGCCTTCAGGCAGAGGATTAAATAAAGAACCACATTACAGTATAAATAAGAAACCATGAAACAAGGGTGATAATGGCCTTTGGTACTTTTCAGCTGTCTCCCATGTCAATTAGCAAACACATAAAGACAAATTAGCACTGGCTTTACATTTCATCAGCTGTGTGACAGCAACTGTCTCCCATTATTTTGCATTTGTTTTTATGGTAAATTAGAGGAAAACCTGAAAGCCACAACATCCAAGACAAAAACTTGCAGTGTTTTACATTTGGTGGCTATTTATTTAGGAAGTGACAGTGAGCTTGGATATATGATTTTTTTTTCACAAAAGAATTCTCATTTCTGCTGATGTAGCGTGTCCTTAGAGTTCTTCTCAAAAGCAGTAGAAAAGCATTAACTGGGAGGGAACTGAAAGAGGGAAGAGTGCTCTTTGAAATCGAAATAGGCAATAGCATTCTCAGATATAAAAATGTTAAGATACATATGCTATATGAGGTCAAGCAAAAACTTTCCTGAAAATGCACTTTCAAAAGCACAGAAAGTGCCCACTTTCTGCTATAATTGTGATAAAAATATGGTGTCTTTCTTGCCATTATAAAGCTCCGTAGTGGCTTACTGCAATGTGCAGTCTAGAATTAGCAGGGTGATGGTACAGAAAAAAGTGTGGTGCTGTAAGCATTTATAGTGTCTCTTTATGCAATATATTCTGAATTAATTCAGATTATAAAATATCTTTTTTGCATGAGAATATAGCATTGAGGAAAAATACAGGATTTGCAGCCCTGAAGCTGAAATTACCTAACAATGCAGCAGATACAAATGAGGCAGCGCTTTTTTACTCCCACGCTATTCTGTTAAATTCACTCAGTTACATAAAAGAAGGTGGATAATTGAGGCCTTCAAACTCTGACGGAGTCTGCCACCAATGGTAACTACTTGAGATAACTGTCAGTTTGTTCCACCAGGAATTTCGAAGAAACATACAAGTGAAAAATCTGGCTCTGCTGTTGTCATTGGGGTTTTGCAATAAATGGCACCAAAAGTAGAATATCACCACTACTATGTATGACAGTTGCATTCAGCTGACCCTAGGTTTTTAATCTGGTCAGACAAAGATATAAGGGAAGACACTATTTTTTATTCATTTGCCTCATGTTGCAATATTCCTTACTAATGTGTTGTACTTGAAATTATGAACCAAGTATGATGATCAGTGTTGTGACACAGAGTAACTCATCAGGAAACTTAAAACAAAACAAAAAATTCCTCACAATCAGGCACAAAATAATGCTTCTGAAGACCTCCAGCTATGTCTGTGCATTGGGAGGTTAGATGACTCTTTTCACATATCTCAGTTCATAAAGCTTACTTGTTCACCTGAGTTACAATGATGTACCCTAGTCCTTATCTGGACAATTTTCTCTACTTCATGTCCATTTGCTCAGACATCTATAAACATTTCCTGCTGACCATTTTCCTTCATGATGTTTAAATGAGGAAGAATTACGGTGGACTTTTCAGAAACTTGCAATGCAGTGTAAAAATTACTGCTTATCTGCATATATAGCAAACAACAGCCTTTCTGGGAAATTGGCCTGAATGGGCCCGTAAGGCTTAAGTAGGCTACATTTAGACAGAAAACAACTGTCACACTGTAACGCAGTATTAATATCATTCGATGCACTTATTTTCTTAAACACTGGAATCCTATCAACTAACTACCGAAAAGCATGACAACAGGACAATGTATGCCAGTGATACAAGTGCACATACGTTGCTTCACAAAGAAATTGGTTTTGAATTGCTGTGGCGATGAAGGAAAAATTCAAGCATTGTCTTATTCTTCAGTGATGAAATCAAGAGATTTTATTTATTTGGTGTATGTAAAGACGTGATCAAATTAAGAACAAGAAAATCTATGGATGAACTACTTCTGTCACATGAAACAAGTGCCTTATGGGATACATTGGAGATAGATACTTATTGTCAGTCTGGTCCATGACTGCAAGCAGCTGCACAACTGTGCACTTTCTGAAGAGCAAGTAGGTCACAAAATAAAGAAAACAGCAGTGAACACTGCATATTGAAAAACCCTGTCTCTTTAGAAACATGCAGTTTCAGAGAAGGTACATTTTAATTTGTGGAAAGATATGACATCAGTCCTTGAAATGCAATGCTTGGAGACAATATGTACCCCAGTTAGGAGTAAGAAACTAAACCACTATGTATCTACTGGAATGTACACAGAATTTAAGACAGTGCAAATAGCAATAAATGGTGTGCAGGTTTGCAAGCTACCAAGAGCAATAGTTTCTTTATTATTTCAGCGTCAAAGATACATAAATCAATTTATAACTTAAGCTTGCAAGATTAAAATCAAGTTCTATATCCATTAGCTGATGTGTGGTTTAAAATAAAAAAGCTTTATACACTTTGTATTTATGTAGCTATTTTGTACACAAATTGATATTACTCAAAAACATTAAAAGCGTATAAATTAAATAATATTTTTAGCCATACACACAAAGGCTCTATCTATGTAAACTAAATAATAAAAGAGAAGGCAGCCTGTAAGAATTTTCCTTTAGTTTCTGTAAAAGCTTACAGGTTGGTGTATTTGTGTACAAAGCATGCCATCATTACATCATAGTGATTCTGAAATGCGTAAAATGTCTGTTCTCCCATTTGGCCTCTAGCAAAATGACACATAAATGGCCTTTTAACGCTAAACATAACAAGAACTAATCACCTTGATTTGGCTGATCTGTATGTCCAAAGGAGATGATGATGTTTCCAAAGTTTCCAGTTCTTTTTCTTGTTCAGCTATCCAGATGGACAGAGCTTCAAAATTACTGCCAAAATGATCCCACTTGTTTTTCACCATTTCCATGCTTTTAATACTAAAATTAACCAAATTAATTAGAAAGAATAAACAGTTTAATATAATGAAGCTGCCCATATTCGTGCTAGAATAAAAGTGTAACTTATTGAATCTATAGGAGCATCATTTTAAAAACTCCTCGATACAGAGGACCAAGTTGTGTGCCTAAATTCAACCTTGGTTCTCTCTTAGACTGTATACCCAAAGATAAACAATTATATTAGCCGTACTGGGGACACCGAGAGATGAAACAGAGTACAGTTTCATTCATCATCTGTACATCAAGAATCTTACCACAGCAGGAAAAGAAAGGAAAAGTAATATAAATATCATTACTATGAAATTCTATGGATTTATATCAGATGAGCACACAGATGTTAGTCATTTAGTCACTAGAATAGAATGATTTAAACCAGTGTATTGTGGATGTACACACATTCACCACTTCTTGACTGCTTTATTAAGTTTGGTATTTTGTAACAGCAATCTCCCCATTTTATAGGAAGTTTGTGTTTTTTGAGGCAAAGATTTCATATCAAGCCAAAGAATCAACAACAGATATAAGACAACTACCTCAAAATAAAGTGATTTATATTCTTTGAAACATATATTATAGATATGTTAAATAAAGACAGATTATGACTAATTCTTGTATACCTTGGACAGCAAACAAAGCACCCTTTTCTTTTTTTTTGTCACAATTAAGAAATACAAGGCCCTTGTAGGGCCTAACAGCATCAACTTTCAGTATATAAGTTTCTGCTCCTTTCAAAGAATTATAAAGAAACCAGTGCTAACATAGGCCCTACACACAGCTTGCAAAACATATATTTTCTATTTCACTGAAAATATTAAAATTTCATCAGAAAAGTCTGGATATTACAAAATTCCAAAATACATTTTCCTTTCAAACACAGCCTTAAAAACCATTCCATGCTAAAAAGTTTTTGTTTTAATTTTTCCCCCCTCTAGAGGAAGCTTTAAGAAAAGACATATTTTAAAAATGTAAAAATTGGCCTTTTAATTTTTTTTTAATTTAATTTATTTTCAAAATGAAAAAAATTAGCAATGTCGATAGCCATTTACTGACAAGAGTGTATTCAAATTTAAGTTATTTGTAGGAAAATAAAGTGCAAAAATATTTCACTCAAATCCAGCCCAAGAAAATATAGCTGGAAAACAAAATCAAGGGACCAAACCAGTGGCACAATAGCTGAAAATCCTTCACCTTTGTATTTGCCTGCCTCATAGTTGTAAGAAAGCCACAGACTGTAAAGAATATAGTCCTAAACATACTGCACAGCTATGCATGACCACCTTGGAAAACAGATGTGCTAAGTTAGCTCTGTAGCTGGCTATGGAGAGCTACTCAAACTTTTCTTTTGCTTTTCTGTTCGTTGGTATAGTATGTACTATATGTATTTGGGAAACCTTCACTTTAATTTTTTCGGCCAAGATTTTTGTTGATGATGCTAGCTGCAACACAACCCTTACACAATGATTGTATGTTCTGCAGATTCGTTATAGAGAGTTGTGTATATATATATGTTTTGCAGAAGGGATTTTTTTTTTTTATTACCTGTAATAGTATCACAGACATTCTGTATAAACCATCAATTCAACTAAAATCTATTTCATATCTACATTGAAAGAGGATGATGGCTTTGATATTAAAATAGATGACATTATTAAAAAAGTGAATATTCAGTGTTAGAAGGATGAAATTTTTGAACTGAAAAATCACAGCAGTTTTCTCTCTAATATTGGACAATTATTTATAAAGTATTCAGTAAGATATGTTTGAGTTTGACTGCAAATTACTGTAATACTTCATGTTAGAGAAAGTGTTATGCAAAAAAATTTGGATGATCAATAATCAGAAAGTTACATCTGCTGCACAGGTTAGTTATTATGGTTTCCAATTGTTCTTTTACATCTGGAAGAAAATAGTACCAGAAAAACCCAACAATGTGGGCATTGCCCTTTGCTTATAATCAGATGGAGGTGGAGGTACCTTCTTAAACTTATACAGCAAATTATTCTACATAGTAACTACAGTAAGACAACATAGAATTGGCACATATATCCATAATCTGTGTTATCAGATTTAATATATGCAAAAATAGTAACTTCATACATACATATAAATGTACGTGTATATAGATAAAATGAGAATAGCAACAACTGAATTTGAGTAACGTGAGTTCAATACTTGAGTTACTTGAGTAAAGGGATGAAATTTTAACAAATACAAAAAACTACAAATATATACAGAATTTAACATTTTCTTGGAGTTCTGTCTTTCAATTTTTAAACAAAATTTGGCAAATGATGCCTTTTCTTTCTTTCTTTTTGTTTTGTTTTGTTGTTTTTGTTGTTTGTTTGGTTTTTTTCTTGCAGCAGAAGCAGCTTTTGATATTGCCCATGAAATAAAACCTGGGCATTCAGCTAAGATGAAGGCACTTCTTGACGTTCCTATGGAGAAAGTGAAATACTGAAAACCGAGGCAAATATGGTGAATGTGCTGTTCTCATGCTTACGCTGAGCTTTTTCTTTCTAAAAGAGCATAGTACCTCAAGAATTAGTTTAATTATCCCTTCTTCACAAGACTGGGGCTTAGAGATACGTGACAGAGGTTAAATGTAACAGTGTTTTTATAAACTACATATTATTTAAAAAAAAAAATATTTATTTGCACACAGTCTTTTGATATATTTGATACTATAATCTGGATACTATGCCATGGTAAGCTGTAAATGACAAAGCTGATGAAACAAAACAAAATGCTGAAAAGGTATTCTAGAAATCTGATACAATCTCATAGTAGAGAATAAATACTAGGACTTGTTAAGAACATACTCTTCTTCAAGAGTAACTTCCACTTTTTTCACTTGTTCTTGGATTGATTTTGCCTGCTGCTGAAGGGACTGCTTGTTCTTTGAACCAAGCTGTATCTCTGAAGAATTCTTCACCAGATTCTCAGCCTGCGCTGCCATTGCTTCAGTCTGTTTAGAAAGTTCCTGTAAGGATGCAAGACACATTAATACTCTATGAACAGTTTCATATATTTACAAAAAAAAAGTATTTTTCCTCAATGTTTGTTATTGGAAAAAGTATCTGTGTCCCTGCATGTATATTTTGAATGTGTAAATACCTAAGAACGATCGCTGAAGAAAGTTATTTTCATGTTGCATATAAGAAATGTTCATTTAAGAAACTAGCTTGAGTAAGATTTAACAAAGGTAACTGTATGTACAAAAACTTTTAACCAATCAAAACTTGTTCTATAGCTCTTCAAGAAATTTACTTGTGAATTGTGGAAGATTATATGCACTTTTTAGATCCTACTCTTTACAGAGAGGATTTGGCAGTATCTCACAGTTTGTAATCTCACTTTGTTTAGCAACTGTTTTCTGTCACAAACGTTAAACCCATACACCAGAGCAACAGATGCTGAGCATAACCAAGATATGTATCATTTAGTGTAAGATTCATCAAAGACTAAAAGTAGTGTCAAAAGCATGATGCTTAGGAAAGTAAATCACTACTGTCACATGCGTATTAGTAAATAAAATGGGCTGGGACAATTCTGTATTACTAAAGGCAAGTGGCGTTTGTGGCATTTATGGCATATGTCCATGTTGTAGAAGTTTCTCCTTTTTCACCTTGGAGCTAGAAGAGTCCTAGTTGGCACAGACCTTTTAACCTTGCCAAAGAGCACACTATTGGTGTTGATATGCCAGTGCTTGATACTGCTGAGCTGACTAGTATAGATGATTACTGAGCATAAAATTGGAAGTCCTCAAAATCATTTTAAGTTTTATACATGCACTTCAGATGCAGATTTTGAGTAATTCTTCATGATCTTTCCATAAAATAACTTTTAACCTATATTACAAGCCATAATAACTAGATTTTATGTAGAAATAAAGAGGTAGGATATAACTGTCTTGGTACAGATGATTTTGATTTAAAAAAAACCATAAAGAGATAAAAGATAAGATATGTGCACTTACACTCTTAAATTGCAGTAACTGAACAGTGAAATCAATATTAGCAGTTTATGCAGTCTCTAATCTGTATACAGAATTTTCACCAGCATTATGGGAAACCATGAAAAGATTGAAGGCAATACACTCACTACATGCTAACAAGCAAGGCAGAATGATATCTCAGTTCCTGTATTTCACACAGTGAATACCTTTGTCTGATCCAGTTCTGAGGAGAGGCTCTCTAAACTGCTAAAGTTTAGGATACGTTCAAGTGCAGAGCTTGCTTGATTGAGATATCTTACTACTGTTTCTTTGTCCCTTTCAAACTGCTCCCATTTATTTATTGTGACCTACAAAAACAGACAAACCCAAAACAGGAGCACAAAGACAAAAAGATCAAAGGGGAGGAAAAAAAAGAATGTCATTGTAAGTTAATGAAGAAGGAAAAAAGAGAAAGACTTGACATAATATAAAACATTTTCTCTTGAAATGCCATCTATGTTACAGATCAAATGGTTTTGAATAAAATAAAAGTTTTCCCTTGAATATTCACTGACTTATACTGTGTGGTGCAGAAAATCACTGTTCTCTAAGGTGCCAGCAGTATTTACATCTTATATTGGAATATCCTATAAGTCTGAAGTAATGAATGCAGATGCTTATACTTAAGGTGGCAAGTAATCAACAATATCTAAAAGGACTTTCAGGTTCTCTAATGAAATAGATTACAGTAAAACTGTAGAAGAAAACTCCTACTCACAGGAAGCTCAAACACAGCAATCTATTTCTTCATTTCTCATAATGTAGAATTTTCATTAACATACATTTAATTACCAGTCACAAGAATTATGACAGCAATTGTTTACAAATATTTCATCGATTCTGAAGTAATGCAAAGCCCAAGTTAAAACTTTATGTATGGGTTTCCTTAGAGGAAAAGTGATTTCAATAATAAATTCTTACATTAAGAAGTTATTTGAGGTCTATCAATCATATATTTCATCTTGTATTTTATCATGGTAAACAGTTCTGATGACTTTAAACATTTGTGTGGCACGGTGAACAGCTGGATTACCATTCTGCTTAGAAAAATGTAAAGGAGAATTCATACATGGGTACAAGATGCTATAAATTCTAATCCCAGTTCAGTCAGTGATTAGTTACACAATCTGAAGCAATCCACTTGATTTACTTTTTTCTACCTCCTTTAAATTTAGGATGAGAGCATGTATTTTACACAGTAATTGTATGGATTATATTTCTACAACATCACGTGTTACGAATATAATATCCAGTCTAAGGACTCTCAATTAAAGGGTAATGTCATCTTTAGTAGCCAGAGGATAAAGCCCATCTAAAAATTAATTTGCAGGTAAATGATTTAAAGTATTTATTGTGACTGAATAGTTGGGACTTTTAAACACTTCCAAACAAAATGCTGTTTCTTTATTCATTAAGAGGTATCTAGCAGCTTCAAGAAGTTTTTCTGGAGGTGCAGAACATGAAAAACCCAAGGACCAAGATTCAGAGCTGAGAAAGTGAGCTCAGACTTTTTACACTTAAAAAAATTGGTCTTTATACTAAAAAAAAAAAAAAAAAAAAAANTTTTTAAAAAAAAAAAAAAAAAAAAAAAAAAAAAAGGAAAAAAAAGGCATGAGTTTTTATTTCTACTTGCAAAAGACTTACCTGCAGTTGCTCTTCGCGTTTCTCCATAGTCTGCTGCATATTCTCCAGTGTTCCTTCCAACTTCTGTAAATCCTCTTGCATTATGCTGGGCAATCCACCTTCAATCTGCAACCGTTTAGCTTGGGAAATCTGATGTTGCACATCTTGCCTCTTTGCACGGAGTCTTCTTGTCCTTTGCTAAAAGGATTCATCCATTAGGAATGATTAGAAGTTTTAGCTCCTTTGAGAAACTGGCACAATGAAACCACTTTCTGCTTTTGCAGGGGTATGCAATGAGAGTAACAGACAATGGGATAAACTGTGACCAGTATTCTTGAGAGTCTCATATACTTATCAAGTATATGCTTTGGGTCCCAAATGTGTATATCTTTTGTGGCATATGAATGGAAAAGAGTGAGAGCATGGTCATTTATCCAAAGCAGTATTTGAGAAAGCAGAAGCCACAACAGTTGAGCAACTGCAGCAGTAGCCACTGAGGCACATAGTCCTCATGATTGCCTGTAAGCATCTAGGTCTGCTCTGCACTCTTTGAGGCAGAGGCTGGAACCTCAGATTGATGAAAGCAATAGATCAGCCTTCATTAAATAGTACGGGGCCGGCCAAGCTGTATAAATCTTTCCTTGAGGCGTTTTGTTTTGTAGCACTGTCAGAAACTCCTAAGACTACATCCTCTCTCCTTTCCTAACATGCCTGACCCATTGCCAGCTTTGCAAGATAAGCTCACAGCTCCCTGCTCAGTTCTACTCTGGGTGTCTTAAAGTCTTTGTCAAAGTCTGTTTTTATTTTAACATATTCCAGCTCAAAAGAAGAGGAATGTAGAGTATTGAAAGTACAAATAAGAATCTTAACACATGCAGGAACTTTTACAAACATCAGAGTTCAGATAAGACATAGATAAGAAGTAGTAGTGCCTGGTCAGACAGTAAGATGTGTCTGAACATACATAATAGATGTTACTATAAACCACTTATGCAATGCCCAAACATTGACAGTAAATTATCCTTGTTCTTATTGGCTTTGAGCAGGCCTCAATGGTAATTTACCCTATGTCGTTGTAAATCCCATGATTTTACCTCTGTGCAACCCATATGATTTGTTACAACTGTAGCCTATAGGGTTCTATTCCTATAGGTTCTATTCCTGTTCTATTCATATAGGTTCTATTCCTGTTCTATTCCTAGAAAATGAAGGCACATCTGTCACTGCAGTAGCTACCTAGAGGAGAAGTTGAAGCTAGAAGTACACTTCTCAAACATTTAGTCTTGGGATCACATCAAAGCTGCTGAAGTTGAAAAATTTCCCAAAACAGGATCAGGCCCAATTTACCATGATCAAATCTGACATGTAAACTTTAAAAAGGTAAAAAGAGGAAGACTACATATTTGCAGAGTACACTTACCCAAAATTTCAAGTAAATGAAGCTTGTCTTTTAGGTGTTCTGTGCTCAAAAACACCATGTGAAATAAAAGAATACTCAATAACAGTTGAAAAACAAGCTCATCTTTGGGCATTAACACTTAAAAAGTACTGACTGCTTTTTTTTGTTGTAAGAAATCAATACTAGGCCACATGAGTCTGCTTCCTTTACAACTCTTTAAAGCTTCAATATAAAGAGTTATGCTAATGGACATAACAAAATTTAATAATTAAATAACTGAGTAAATGAGTAATTGCTGTACCTGATGATGAAGTAGTAGTTGCTGAGCTTGTAATAAACTTTCTGTATCCAGGATCTTTTCAGCCTCTGCTTGGGCTTCTTTAGAGTTGTTGATTAACTCCTCAATTGCACTTTTAACTTCTTCTTTGTACTGGACACAGTCTCCAATAGTGCTTAAAGTCTTTTCAATCTACAATTATGGATAACTTTAAGTATTTCACGTTGAAAGCCACATCTATATTTTAGAGTCTTAACTATATTAACATAGTCTGACTATATTTTAGTCTTGTAACTATATTATAAAATGCCATATAGATTATGTTTTTAGATTCAAAGTAAGTTTAGATTCTACCCTTTCTTTTCTTTTTTTTTTTCCTTCATAAACTTGTGCTCACCTTAGTTCAACTATTAAAGGAAAGAAAAAGTAAAAGTACTTTTGAAAAGATAGTACCTTAAATTTTTGCAGTCACTTGGAAATCGGAACATTGGTTGCCCCAACCTTCCAAACACAGTTTTCACACCACAGAAGTTTAGAGACTTTTCAGTACATATATGGAACTTCTTTAGATTTGGAACACTTACAAAGCCTCCACAAGAATGGACATTAACAATGGAATTTTAAGTCTGAACTCTTTTTTTTTTCAAATGGAGAGTAAGATGATCTAAGTTTCTCCTAATCTTTCTTTTTTACTGTGAAAACTGTGAAGTACTAAATTCCCTGAGATCCCACAGAACTCAAGGATTCACAGGATTCTAAGAAATTTTGCTTCTTTTCAATTAGAAATTTCTGATGAATTCAGTTGTTACAGTATCTCATTATCATTCAGACCTCAGAGACCTGCAGCTTTTTCCTGCAAACTCAGTGCATGATAGACTTCCTTACTGATTTGAAGCAACCTCACAGTATTTCCTTTATTATTTCAGCATAAAAGATACATAAATGGAGATTAAAGTCAAATATTATATCCACTATCTGATCTATATCATGGTTTTGCCAATGTTCCCAACAAGATGATTGTAGAAAACTATCTTTTGCCTGTAAAAATACCAACATTTTGATTCCAGAAACATTTATTGTGATGATTTCCAATCCTACAAAAAGAAAAGATATGTTATAATACTGTCAGTATTTTTTTTGCCTGCTATTCTCAAGGCTTTCCTACTGAGGGAGCACAAATGAGTTTTTTGTTGCTGAATGCTTGCAGTTTAATTAAAAAAAACACAGCAGGGAACTTATGCTTTTGAAGCCATGACTGATGTCATTTCATATTACACTAAACAGAGAGTTCTTGTGTCCCTCATACTGTACCTCAGCCAGCAAATCTAGAAGTCCCTTGAAGTCACTGGAAAGTTTACAAAGCTCATCCTCTGTCTTTTTGGCCTCCAAATCAGGACATACTGCCGTCAAAATAGCAAGTCTAGATTTCAGCCAGCTGTGATTTTCTCCTTGCTTGTTAATACGCTTCCTAATTTCCTATGGAAGAATCAAAATGTATTTTCTTCAAATAAACAAAATATATTAGTAAGTGGCATTCAAGACATCATTGCAAAGATTAGTAGTGTAAACATACTACTTTTGTTCTTATCTTGAAATACTAGAAATGTAGTAATTTTCTATTTGCATACCCTATCTGATTTTGTTCCAGTCAATTTCCTCCACAGAATTTAGTCCACTACTACTTATTAGACTGTTCTTTAACCAGTAGATGAGAAGTACTTTTTCTCACAAACTAACATTTTACCCACAGATAGATGGTAGATATCATCTGTATATTTTTACTATATTGAACAAATTTCTTAGCTATTTAAATCTTAAATACTGACTTCCCAAAACATATAATTTCAAGTGGTATAAGGTTTTGTGTAATTTTTTTCCAATTTAAATAACTCTGTTTTTCCCTCTTTTAGCCCAGTAGTTCATTTATACCTTGTGTGTAAATGTGCTGATGAGAAGTTGCCAGCAGTGAAGCTTCATAAATAAATCAGACCTTTTGGAGCAGAGGCAACCACTAAGCTAAAAGTCTATCTGCTTTATCAAGGTCATCCTAATTATGTTTCTCTGCACAGTTAGCCTCACAGCCTGCTCATGACTTTTACACAAATTACTACAGTGTGTGACATTCTTTTTTTTTGCTCCTAGTATGTGAAAAAAAGAAAGAAGGGTCAAGCTAAGTTTCAAGTGACACAATATATTATTGCCTAAAACGAATTTAACCAAACAACTCAAATGCCAACTATTCTACCACTTCTGTTACCAGTCACTAATGCAAAAGCAAATGGTAGAATATCTTTGTCTTCCTCATTATATTGCCTCTATCTCCTCTATTATATAGAAGAGAATTTTTATTATAGAAACTCTCCTTAAACTTAAGACAGTCACTTAATCTTGCAAAACCACTCAGTCCAGAAATATTGGCTTTTCTTTGTACAGCACTTTTAACTGCACACAGCAGGATAAGAGGCAACTATTTATTCTATCTGCTTCTATAGTTCG
The DNA here is from genome assembly GCA_013396935.1 of Baryphthengus martii. NCBI lineage: Eukaryota > Metazoa > Chordata > Aves > Coraciiformes > Momotidae > Baryphthengus > Baryphthengus martii. The sequence continues at coordinate 223,281 of VWZK01007180.1, forward strand.
AGTGTTTTGAATATATAGGCCAAGGAACCTGCCATTCTCTAAATTATTAAAAGTAGGAACTTCTGCCAAACTGTGCTGCATGTGGAACTTTCCCTAGAAATGTTTTTAAGAATACCAAGAATCAGTGGAGCTACTATGGTCTCCATAGTAAAACATTTGGACTACTTCAGAATACAGTTTTATCCAGAGTCCCAGTAGCATCGACTGTAGCTTTGTTAGGATATAAGCCAAGGGCTCACCCCTGTGGATGCTTTAAATTGCTTGTATTTGGCAGTATCATTGACACTTTCCTTTATCTTCTTTAACTCTCTGTCTGTTGACAAAATCCAATTTGCCAATTCAGAAAACCTGAAGTAAAACATCACATAATGCAAGGAAAAAAGTTAGACAAATATTGCCACCACGTCTCACATTTAAGCCAAAAATTGTAAAATCCACTTAAAAATACACTGTAATTTGTGGAGTTAGTACACCAAATATAGCTAACAACACCTTAGCATTCTTTACATGGTACTGATCTATGATGACCTTTAGAGGAGTGCCCACTCATAAGGCTCTATGAGACTCAGTTAGCAATTGAGCTGACACCTGCTCTTATATGCCTTCCAGGTATCCGAGCGCTCTGTTAACTTTACGTATGTGCTGTTTATCTGGGATTTGAGCTCCTTCAGGATTCGTTGGCTGCTTTCCAATGTAGCCCTCATTGGATCAGAAACTGGCAGTTTTTGGCACAGTTCTTCAATCCGTTGTAGCCTTTTCTCACAAAGCTGGTAAGGTCCCTTGTCACCAAAGAACAGCTGATGGGAGACAAAGCAGAAAATCCAGTAAAAATACAAATTGACAGAAATCACAAAGCATATCTATATATTTGTTATAAACTGTACTAAGCTCAAATCAAAATTTTTGTTAAAGACTCCAAGGATTGATCTGATTTAGTTGTGCAGAGAATGCTTCACAGCTTAAGAGAGCTGGTCAGATCTGTTTATTGACAGTGAAATGTATTTCTGCAAATGCCCACATGGTGGCACATAATTCGTACCAGGTGTTCTTCAATCATCCTTTCATTACGTTCTCTAGATAACACCTTGTTCTGTCGAGCTAGTTCAGCTTTGCACTCCTCCACTGTGACCAGGAACTTGCTTTTCTGTACTTCAATCTTCAAGTGGATCAAATGATATGGGGCTTCTGTCTGAAGATCCTACACACCCACAGGTGCAATAAACAAGCACAGAGAGAGAAAACACTATTCTTATTACCTCAATGTGAAGTTACTACAAATAAATAATTTAAAAATTGCTAATATAGAAAATAAAACACATATATGCATGAACAGATGGGGGTTTCTCCATATTCATTTAACTAAATAAAAGCAACTCTGTTACCCATATCTCTGAAATATATCATAAGGTCATAAGTTTTTGAATTAATATGTAAGTATAAGGCATATTATAGAGACATCTTGATTCTTGGCAAGGTATACCAAATGTTTCCTGTATAAAATAATAAAGCAAACAATAGTGAGGGTATGGTCATAACTGCTTCCAGAAGTTCCTGTTTGCATGATAGTGAGAAACCACTCATCTATCACTCCAGCTTTGAACTGCAACATGCTGTAGCAGGCAAAAAATTCCATGGGTAATAAGCAATGTTTGTTTAGTTGTTAGAGCTTTTGGCAGAAGACACAATTTAAACTGATTACCTGATCTCACACATTTGTTTTATGGTTGGGAAAGTAGCTTCAACCATCCAACATCAGCATAAAGTCAGAAAAGCTAGCACCTATTGCCAACAAATGTTCTTAACATAGGTATGATTATGGCTGTATGTAAGGGTATGAAATTAAGGTTTCATAATTAATTTCTCACATTTCTTCGCTTTTGAGCACTTAGCACAGCTTCCAAGAGAGTATTTGTAAGTGAAACTGTATCTAATGTTGTTAAAAAAAAAAAACATTTTCTTTCCAATTATACAGGAAATCAAATAATACAATTTTTTTTTTCTTTTTTTCTTTATCAGCATATAGGTCATGAAGAAACATTCCAAAGTTCAGATTCACAATTTCCAGAGCTGACATTCAATGTCACTAACCTTCCACTGCCTATGGAGTTTTCTCACAGCTTCCTGCAGGTTGTGTTGCTCTTGTTCTGGGAGGATGTCAGTAAGTTCATCACATGCTTTCAGAAAGGCATTTAGGACCCTCTGATCCAACTGGTTAAAGAATTCCTGAAGTTGAGGTGTAGAGTGAGAAGATGAAAAGATGAAGGTAAAAAGAAAAGGTGAAAAAGATTTATATGTTAACCTGCCAGAATGAAGTTGCCTAACACACTCCGTAAGTTTCAAGGTTACTTCTGTGGCATTGAAGAACTAAAGCTTGAAATAAGGAAGGAACCACTACCAGCTATTTGAAGTCCAGCAAATTAATTTATTCTCAGCCAGTAAACTGATATAGTATTTTAACAAGAATATATTTTTAAGCTACATGCATGGTTATAATACAGATAGGGTCATGAAAATGATCAGCGGGCTGGAACACCTCTCCTATGAAGACAGACTGAGGAAGCTGGGGTTGTTCAGCCTGGAAAAGAGAAGGCTCTGGGGAGACCTAATAGTGACCTTCCAGTACCTGAAGGGGGCCTACAGGGAGGATGGAGAGGGACTCTACAAAGGCCTGTAGTGATAGGATGAGGGACAATGGTTTTAAATTAGAGAAGGGAAGATTTAGATTGGATGTTAGGAATAAGTTCTTTACCATGAAGGTAGTGAAACACTGGAACAGGTTGCCCAGGGAGGTAGTTGAGGCCCCATCCCTGGAGATATTCAAGGTGCGGCTCGACATGGCTCTGAGCAATCTGTTCTAGTTGAGGATGTCCCTGCTCACTGCAGGGGCATTAGACTAGATGACATTCAGAGGCCCCTTCTAACCTAAACCATTCTATGATTCTATATTCTTTGGAAAAAAAAGTCATTGATGTGTGAAACCAGCAAAATGTAGTGTCTTCTCTCCCAATGGTTCTACTGACTAAATTGACCCTAATTTCTATGGGGTCTTCTCTCTTCAACTTCTGGTTGCTTACATTCATCAAAAAGACTGGTGATCTTTTTTCCTGTTCGTTTTTCAATCTTAATGTTAGTTTGACCTGATCTGTACAGCTAGTACATGCAAAAGAAATCCACATCAATTTTAAGAATAAGCAGGCTTTACACTTGTATATCACGCACTCAAACATTTCCATAAGGAAGATCAGAGAATTTACTCACACTATGTTTCCTGAGAAGCTCTTCAGGATTTCCTTTTTCTTTTAAGCAACAATTGGCAATCTGTATTACTTTCTCCAGTTCTGCTCTAGACTCCTCAAATTTCTTCATCAAACGGCTATTTGCTTCTATGTTTTTTCTCCAGTCACCAGCTTTCCTGACCATATTCTGAGTTATAAACAAAGAAAATGAGCTGGCACTTTCTCACTGATTCTTATTTACTCTCTTTTACCATGATCTTACCAAAAAAACCCCATTTGATTGGTGTCACTCTTTCAAATACATGCCATTCACAAGTGCTTCTCCCTTTCATGGTCCCATTTTCCCAATTTTTAATACTTATAATACGTCTCATACTAAAGTCATCCTTCATTCAAATAAAAATGGGTAGCTATATAATATAGATGTCTCTGATACCTTCAGAATGCCTCTGCCATTTGGCTAGTGTTTCCTTCCTAAAGCCTGCTTTCAAATGTAAAGCGCCTGGCATGGCTAAAGCTTGCCATTTCATTTTTCCTAGTAGCAGACTGCCTTCTCCTATGTGGCTCTACATGAAGGTGGTGTGACCTATGGATCCAACCAGTTCCATGCTACAGGTCTTCTGACCTGGAGACAGTCTGTACAATTACCACACTAGCAGGTCAGATAAGCAGCTAGGTAGAAAGCTGCTTAAGCTATATATCTGTTGGACAGAGTCCAGAGGAGGGCCACAAAGGTGATCAGGAGGCTGGAGCACCTCTCCTGTGAAGACAGGCAGTTTTAAGATCAGGGTGGATGAGGCTCTGAGCAACGTGGTCTAATGGGAGGTGTCCCTGCCCACGGCAGAGGAGTTGGAAGTAGATGATCTTTAAGATCCCTTCCAGCTCAAGCCATTCTATGAGTCTATGAAATCAGCACATTTTGTGGTTTAGTTGCTGCTCTGAAATCTTAGTTACAGCTCCTCATTATTTAATCTGACCCAGTGCACTGCATTATGCAGTGGTTACAACTCCATAGGCAAGTAAAAGAATTTACCAGGAGAAATGAACAGTTCACCAGTTCAACTGCAGCAAGGTAATTCAAACACTGCTTAATAACCACACATTTACCATCCTCACATCACAAACTCCATTGTAAGGAATTGTAACGATTTTACCCAGTGAGCTAATAAAATCTGTAGTTCTCAACCTAAATATCTTGCTAAGTTTTTTTTTTAATTTCCTGATAAAAAAATTGTGTATAATAGTAGAATCATGTAGGAATGTATTCTCTACGTGAAAAAATGCCAACTTCCAGATTCATAATTATTCAAACTCTGGGTATGCCACGTTTTCAATGGTTATGTTATGTTTTATTTTGTAAAGCAAAAAGAGATAAATCACCATCCATCTTTATAGGAACAGAGTAGTTAATGCTTAACATGGTAAATGTATCAATCTACAACTGAATCTGCTTCTGTTACTATAAACTAAACTTAAATAAACGATTTTTAAATTGTAAATCTAAATCCGCTGTTCTCTAAGTACAACCCACAAAATACAACATAAAGTTTGAAATCCAGCTCTTAGGGACAGCTCTTTAATGACAGGTTATTTCCTGCAGCTTAATATTCCGTTTAGATAGTCTTATATTGAACAATAATTGCCTGAAGACAAATCTAATAGAACCCAAAATCTGGAGATCTGAATCCAAGATAATGGTTAGTTTAATGCTAGAGTAAGGCTAGACAGGGGCTAAACAGCCCCTAAAATATCAATATGGATACTAACAATGTAGAACTCTACAGGTAATGGAGATTATAGCCCAAAGGCAAATACATATTTGCAACTTTCTATATTCACAATCAACTGCATTTTCTGAAGAAATACAAAGCTCCGTTTGTATTTCAAAATGTTTCCATCTTCCATGCTTTGTGTGAAAGTATATAAGAACAAATAATTAGCCAAGATAACAAAGTCTGGAGAAACAAAAACCAGTGCAGTCCTAACAAGTGGATTTCAGGTTCCTTGTTCCAAAGAAGCCTGAGATGTGTGAAAGGTCTCCTTAAATCCCAGGTTTCTCTGAGGCAGGCTCACCTCTGAATAACTGCATGGAGAACATGACCTGGTCATGTGTGGTCTCCTGACCATTTATTACCCAATACAGACAAATCCTTAATTAATAGCTTGATACCAGAGAGCAGCGCTCTCTATGACATTAGCTACAGAGTGATGAAATGGACATACGGTAGGATGGATCAGCTGCATATGAAAAAACTTTCAAAATTAAGCACCAACATATAATTACCTGAAAAGTAATCTGAACTTGTGTAACTTTCTTCTGAAATGTTGACTGATGGAAATGCCGTAACACTTCACTGGAAGCCACGCATTGCAGGATACTCTGACTATTTCTCTCAATCAGCGACACATCTTTCTTGCAGTTTTCTTGATAAGCTACCAAATCCTGAAAGAAAAAAACATATATCCACCCTGGCCAGGAACAAAGGAAAGAAAAGTTTGGCAAAGTAACAAGAAGATAATTTTCAACAATAAGAACAAAAGGGATGAGGTCAAAGCACCACAACAAACTGACTACACAAATTGTCATATGGAACAACACAGATCACACAACTTTTTCCTTGTATGCAGAATCCTGTACCCAAATAGAGCTCTAGCTATCTAGAGACATGAACAGGTATCCAAGCCTTTTCGGTGGTTTTAGAGAATGCAGGTCAATACATGATTCTGTGATTTAATTTTATGAGATGTCTCTATTTCTTGTATAATTGTAATTAGGCAGCAGTGAAAACAGTAGACATAAGAATGAAAACTCTCAGTAACAGGTTGAGATGTTAACCTTTCTTGCCTTTCAACAAATTAATCTTTCATGTCAGCTCTTGGAATTCAGATTTCATTACAAATGGCATTAAGTAATGAGAACTATACTGCTTATAAAAAGGAGAGAGAGAGAAAGAAGGAAAGAAAATATGCATGAAGTTGTACAGGTTGAAAAAAAAAGGTTTAAAAAAATCCTGTACTTAGGAAACTGTTTCGCTACTGAAGGAATACTTTAATCCTCAGCACAAATCTCTGTTTACTCTCTGATCAGCAGAAATCGGCACCCTCCATATGGCTGAGGAGACTTTCATTCCTTGGTTGGCAAATAACTGCAGAAGAAACATGTCTTTTTATTGTGACATTCTGGATCAGGTTAACCTTCAGAAGCAGAGAAAAGGAGCATTCTTATGAGCTACTCCTTAACCTGCAGGCTGGACACATGACTCAGTTGGTGTGCATAAACAGAAGAGGATTTAATAGGGAAGACAAATGGACCGGCTTGATTCAAGTTCACCAGATAATTTTTTTACTCAAATACAATCAAAACTTCAAGTAACAGGAAGCAAAGACCCTTCTTGTTGAATGATTGGGCCAATCTCCAGAGTCATTATAGGCTTGAAATAATTTATATATACATGTATGTGTCAAATCTGACTCTAATGAAATGTCAACATCAAGTTTGAGGGACTATTTCTAGGCTATATATCACACATACACAAGGATAAACACCAACTCCTACTCAAGATCCTCATATTTTCATTTCTCTTTCCAAGTGAATTCTCGCTAGCTATGAATTCCTCCAGAATGAAACTTTTATTGGGCAGGTAAAAAAGTTAGTGTTCTACTACAGTGCACTTTGAAGAAACCACTTCCAAACTTCTAAGAAACCTCCATAATTGTCCAGGAAAACCTAGGGATGCTCCTGATCATGTTATTTCATCTGCTTAATAAAAAATTCAATGTTTTCTGATCCTTCTGTCCAATTTCCATTAAATTAAAATAAAATAAAACGAATCTCATATTTACTTCTTGGATTGAAACCACAGGTACTGGGAGGGAACATGTTTCAATCTTTGTTTATGCCTAACTGACTTCGGGATAGGCTACATTTGCTGCCTGAATATGAAGAAACATTTGCTCAGAAACATTTGCTCAGCTTACCGAGTTGCAATCTAAATTCCTAGAAAGCTAATTGTAAATACTCAGAGGCAGCAAATCTTTGTAAGATGTTTTTGAAACTTACTTGGGCTTTTTGTTTAAGAACAGTTGTAGGTTGTGCTTCAGGATCCAGGATAGAAATTATTTCATTGACTTTTTCAAGAGATTCATAAAAATGTGTGATTTGTTTCTCCAGTTCTTCCAGTGGAGACAGCAGATGCTGGCATTCACACAGCAGGGCACAGGAATACTCCTTAACCTTTGGTGATTTGAAAGAAAAATAATTATTTAAAATGTTGCAAAATTCAATAAATAACAGCTTCCTCTGTATGTGGGTTAATATAGTTGCTACCTGCCTCTTTTAAGATGGATAAATCCTTATCCTGTATTACTTGAAGAAAATGATGTTAAATTTAAGAGTCTTAAACTCTAAAAGAAGTAATATTTTCTCCTCTCTGAATGCAATCTATTGTTATTATAAGTATATATTTACCCAAATGGATATATCTGAGCATTTATGTAGTGGAGCTTACTACTTATTAGTTCAACAGTCAACATTATCTGTAGAAAAATATTTTGCAACCTTGCTTAGCTGCTCTTTGATCCTTGTCAAATTTCCAAGCATTTCATTCACTTCCTCTTCAGGAACTTCTTTTGTAACAATCTGGGCTGTTTTTGTAACCATTTTGTACTGAGCTTCCATTGCAGGCAGTTTCTGTTTAATGTTCTGAAATAAATATTTCAAAAAATGTTTCAACAACAGCATTCATGCATTCATGGGAGATAGAAGTCTGTTCTCACGAGGTGAGATATATATATTCCAATTATAAATTGTTGTCATTGTTGATTGCAGTGAATACTGGATCATATTTCAAATGCATGAAAACTGTGCCAAACTACTTAGAAAAAAAGATCCAGTGTCATAGTGTTTTGGAAATGTGCTCTAGAAATGCCACTTATAGAATACAATGATTTACATCAGCTACACAGAAATTATACAAAAAAAAACTACCATTGGTAAAAAATGTAAAAAAAATAATGGAAATGTATATTAAAATAATTTCATGCTCTCAGAATTAAATAGATACAAGTTTCTCTCCTATGAAGGAGAGAGAAAGGAATGGAAGGAAGACACTTACTTCTAAATCTTGTACAAACATTTTGACATCAAGAAAGGACATTTCTACAGGAACTGAAAATTTTCTATTGCTTCCATCAATAAAAGCTGTCAAATGGGCCACACCATCCAAGTATTCCTTCTTCATTTTGTCCAGTTCATCTGCTCGAGCATACTATGAAAATATAAAGTAAAAAAAAAAAAAAAAAAAAACGTAACCACCCCAAATGACATATCTGGCAATTAAGTAATGACATAAGAGAATTTGCATGTTTTCAGTGCAATTGTTTGCTGGAAAATTTCTGTTCAACAAAACAAAAAATAATGGAAACTAGTCTTCTAAATTAGACAATTCTCACCTGCACTAGTTTCACTCGTGCTGATACCAAAAAGAACAACATTCATACAAGAGGTCAATCTTTTTTTAAGCTTTATGTCATTTGGAGAATGCCAGACACTCATCAGTTCCTAACCCAGAATCAACATCTCAATTCATTTTGCATTACCTACAGCATCAATTTTAAAAACTCAGCAAAGAGAATAGAACATGAAAAGCCTAGAAAAGCTGAAGGATAAGTGAAATTTCAATAAAAGAACTGCTGTCTCAAGAAAGGGGAAACACAGGTCTTAGCAAGTGGAAAGAGCTGTATGACAGAAAAGGTAAAAAAAACAGTGAGACAAAACATACAGCTAGCACATAAGAGAAGCTGCCTACGTATGGGAAGAGACATTTACATCCTGGGCATTTACTCCTTCCGCAGTGAATCACCCTAAATATCATCAGCAAATAAAGCTTGAGAACATTCTAGTCAACAGTAGGGAAAAGTTGCAAAGGAAAAAAGGAGCAATCATTATTTGCTTTTCCATTTAACTTGACTGCAACGCAAATAATCATGCCAGTAAAGAAAACAGGTTGAGCATCTTCAAATAAGCAACTGCCATTTAAAATCACTTGAAGGGGAAAATAGTATCTGATGTATATTGACTATAGTAAAGATATTTTCTAATGTGTTTAAGAGGTGTGAAATACTTCTGTATAATTATATCTCACATCTTCCCTTTGCTTTTTAAAGAGCAAACATAGAAACAACACCTTTTTTCCAGACAGTTGAATCTCTTCCATGACATAAAGAATAGTTATTTTCATTTACTGTCAGTGTCTCCTTGTGCATAAGATAGAAGTAGTGGCTGACTAATTTGGGGAAAACATTTAGTTAATTAACTTGTATTGTACTTGATTATGCTCGCAGTCCAGTAATTGAATGCAGCTTTCATTAAAGAGTAATACAAACATTCACTTTCACCATTTTCATTGTTTAGCTTTACAGAGCTTACAATAACAGTAACTACTTAAAACCATTTTTTGTAAAGAACATTAGAGGATACGCATAAACAATATCCACCTTATCAATACAGAAGACCATGAAGAAAAACTACAGCTTACAGTAGCTGAAAGAGACAAAAAATAAAAAGCTGTATAGCCAAAAGATAAACAAAGGAAAAGTCCCAATAAAATAAACTGCTGCCAGGGATTAATTTCTAATTTAAATAATGATGAACAGTTAGGCACTTTAGCAAGTTATCCTGTAGTCCTGGTAGTGGAGTAAATGTGTCTTCCTTGCATGGAAATGACAAAGTAAATATTTAAAAGTAACATTAGTAAAACCACATACCTGCTTAACTTGCATAAACAGTTCTCTCCATCTTCCATTTAGTAACAAAAGCTGCTGTTTAAGGTCTCTGGAAATAGTCTCATCACATGTTTCAATCAGGAAATTACCAGCATCATTCATGGCTGTGTGCTGTTGGATCCAATGAGGTAAGTGCCGGAAGAAATCCTGAAAAAGAAAATGAAAACACCTTTCAAAACATCTTTACCTTGTATCATGAAACTAAAATTTAATCACTGGCTAATGGTTTGATAAAACTCTGAACAATTATCCTCTGAAGCTCTTTGTATCAGATATGCCGTAATCAAATTTTAAAGTCTGTGAACATAACCTATGGAATTAAAAATTACCACCAGTTTACTTACAGCTTATTTTACTCTAGTGAGTAGTTTCAGTTAAACTCTTGGAACTCCTCCTTAAGAGAAAGCTCCGCAACTGAAAACACTGTTAGGACTCATCTAATTTCTGTCTCGTCTTGAAACAGCATGGGCTGAGAGTAACCTGGGCCATATAGAGACTTTTCAGAGATTCTTCCCCTTCTGTGAACCATATGCAGCTTTCCAGGGTCTGGCATCCCACGAGGCCTCAGAAGACTGTTTCTTTATCGCTGCTTCTTCCTGTCTCAGCACAGATGAGTAGGGAGGGGAAAGGGATGGTTGTCACTGACTTTATTTTTTCCCCTGCTCCAGTGAAACAGCCTAAATAGCCCAGCCATAGTGCCAATGAGAAAACCACCAACCCACTTTCTTTTGCAAAAAGAACTGTGTTTTCTGCTGTTCTTGAAATCATACAGAGATAATGGAAATAAGAAGAAAGGATGACAACATGGTAAGGGTCTACTATGGTCTTTCCTAGGATAGAACATGGTGGGTTTTAGTAATGCAGATAGGGTTTGCAAATGAATGAAATCAATGAAGTCTTTCTATCTTATTACTGATGTATTTGTGGTTTTACAGAACAAATATTTGGAAATGTTTGAAGAAGGTTTATGCCATATTCCAAGCAATAGTTACCATCTTTCACCAGAGATTCCAGATGTTTGTGCTGATGGTTGTATGACTGTTAATTGTACAAACCAATGTAAGTATTGCTTTTGGTTTTAATAATCACATATAAAAGCTGCTAAATCAAAACTATCCTTGGAACTATCTAAGTGAATATTACTGCTGTAGATTGCTAGATTTAACATTAATAGTAAAAATAGCATTTAAAATATATTTATATGTCACTCTATAGGCAGATTATGTTACCTCTCAGTAATCTTTTAACTATTTTGAGGCAAGGAAAAATTAGCATTTGGGGAAAAATAATGCTTTCATGCCTAAAATTTTCAAAAAGGTGTTTTGAAACTTTTCATGTATCGGAACAGTAAGAGGTACTTGTTGGATTTAAGTTACAAATCAGAAGCAAGTATATACTTCATGAATATGTTTAGACTTCCATTTCGTAAAACCTTCAAGGTAAAGTTATAACACTGATCAGAGACATAAATACTTTTACTTTATTCATATATGGATATAAGAATATTTCATTTTAAACACTGCCTAGTTACTTACATAAAACATACACAAACAGCTAAAATCAGCCTGATAGGTGAGGTCTTACTTTCTGCTCAGTAATAAGTGTAGGGTTTTATATTATGCTGGACTATTGAAACCTCTTCAGAGGTTTATTTTTATTTAAAAAGTATATTCCATTCTTTTACATCAATTTAAATTATCAAACTTTTACCAAAAATTATACTTTTCTGTTATGTAACATGAAATGCTCATTCTTGGCAGGGTATCAGCTTGACATCTCACAAGCTACGAAAATCATATTTTGGTCTTAAAAACTGTATAGCTGCTACATTGAAATTGGATAAAAAAATGTAGCACCTATTAAATGCAGTATTATTCAAGAGAATCTGGTCAATATTGAAGTTTTGCAAACATATCTCTTAGTGCTTCAGTTCTCTAATACTAGAGTAGAAAAAAAAAAGAAGACATGTTTATGACTGCGGGTCCCCAAGATCCCTTAGAAGATTATTAAAACACCAGGGAAACAGGTTAATTAATTACCCATCAAACATACGTCAACACTTATATTAATAACACTGCCTTGTGAAGGAAACTAATATTCTAATCTGTCATCTATATGGTAGAAAAATCAATGGAAAAATTAATTTTCTTTATGTGTCTTTATACACAGAACATGACTACGCACTTTGGTGTTGAGCTGTATTTGCCTTTGACTGAATCATGTAACATCCCTATCTCAGAGCAATACTGTTGCCCTATATCCATGTCAAAGTGCCTCTAATTATGTTATTACAGATGATGCCTTTTCTCACTGTGTGTATATATGCATATGTCTGTACATGCTATACGTGCAAACACTGAAACACCTATGATGAATGTATAGTATGCCAGAAAACTGAAAAAATCTCTCCCTCTTGTATGACATTTTGTAAAACAACCTAAGGAAATGCAAAAAACATATCCCATGTCTCATAATTTACAAAATAGTCAGGTATATACCTTTTTAGAATGTTCAGGCTGATTCAGCATTTTTTCAGCATCTTCCAGCCAAGCTTGTAGACCTGCCACAGTGCTGCTGTATCTGTCCCAATTAGCAATCACTTCTTCCAACATGCTTCTTACACTTCTCACCTCTACCGAGAGGTTTCTCCACTGTGCTGTTGTTTCACTCATGAATTTCATCACGTTCTCAACTTCTTCCACTAAGATACAGAACAGAGATTATCTTGGTTCATTATTATTTCTGCAAAGCTTAATTTTATGTTACGCTTATCCATTCTCATCAGGGAATCATATTTTACAGCAACTTCTATTTCCATAGGCTTTTATATTCATATGCTCAGCTCACAGCCCATTTTTAGTGCAAAATTAAAACTGAGAAAGTAAACCTGTGAATTGAAGCCTAAGGAAAGTACACAAAGTGAGTGCTATATTAAAACAGTCACACTGCATATTCAGTGTGGTGTTCATTTCTAATCTGTAACAAAAGAAATCAAGAGAGAAACTTTCCTTGAAAAAGCAAAAAATGAGATGTATAATGTACAAACACATATTATGTCTGTACTGAAAAGTACTGAATGAAATACTAATCTTTCTTCCACTGACTTTAAAATCAAACTGCTCCCAAGTTTTGCTATTTAATTTTTAGTATTTTCCTCATGACAATAAAGGAATAAGTGTGTCCTCATTCCTGAAGAAAAAACAGAGAGAAGAAAAAGGACTGAAGCAAATCCTGAGACTGCATAAAAAATGCAGAATACAGATAATTCTTCAAATTTGTCTGATTTGCACTGCTGTTTCTGAATGAATGTGAGTAGCACCTCTTTAGAATACAATTTGTTACTGAATTTTTAATTGCATTGAATAAATATGTTGATTTTATTCTTTCTAAGAATATCTTGCAAAAACCGTTTGCTTTCGTAAACTTTGAGTGTCACCATTACCAACTTAAATTTCACAACAAAAGAATATATTTAGTTTCTCTTCATATCTGCTAACCACTTTAGCAGCTGCAGCAATCCTCCACAGACATTACTGTGTTATCTCCTCGGCCGAGATTAAAGTGATCTCATGTCTGTAAATATCTAGGTCAAATATTGCCCTCATGCATTCTCACTGAACTCAGCAGTGTTCAGGAATTACAGGAGGCAGATGTTGAGTCAGCTACACATTTTGCTTATGTATATCCATACATCAACTATCATTTGGGCTCCTCTGATAGGTTTTCACAGCTAATGAAGAATCTTCAATAAATCAGAGTATACTTTTGCTACTACAATAACACTGGGACCAACTCTCTATTTGTCTTTTTCTAGTAAATGCAGCCAAGCCAGGAAGCACTTCTAGGCACCAGAATATGATTTTCCCTACTCCTAATGTGGTCTCTGGCACACTTTTGGCTCAAATCAACATCACTGAAAGAATACAGAAGTTAGCATGGACCACGGACTTCTTCCATTAGGAAGTCTGAACAGGACCATCCTCTTCCAGAGATTAAGAAAGCCAATAGCAGGAGGGCAGGCTGCTCTGCACCAGCTGGCTTCATCCTAGAGAGTATGTGAAATTGCTACCACAGGTTGTAGTCTCTCTGGTGAACTGCTGCTGCTGTACAGCTCTATTGCATGGAAGAAACAAGTAGTAGGAGATTTTTCTAGAGGACACTTATGTCTAAAGAGATTCAAATGGTGTCCTCATACCAAAAGAAACATAGGCATTTACCTGAGCCATTTGCTTTGGCATACATTTCAGCTGCTCTTTTCAAGATCTGGTATGTAACTTCATACTGCTCAAAGAATTTACTATTTTCAATAACAGACTGAAAAGAAAAAAAAAAAAATAACACAGACAAAATAAAGACAGATATTAAGAATAAGGATAATTTCCAATAAATGACATCAGGACAGTGATAACAACTTTTAACTTCATTATTCCTCCATTTATTTTTTCCATCATTATGAAATAACATTTAAATTATCATAATTATAAAATGATATATAGATTTCACATTTTCAAATTAATGGTACAGCAAAGTCTCCCTTTACAAAGTTCATTTACTTCACATATGGAAAGATTGTTTAATATGTTCTTAGTCTGCTAGTTGCTAATTTGCTGAAACACACTAATATATGATACTTTGTGCAGAAACTGAGCAATTAACTTCATAGTTATTTAATAGAAACTGTTTTACACTGAAATCGAAATGGAATCATTTTAATAAAAGAGAAAATTTTGTCCATATACGTCACCACAAAAATCAAATCCATTTAAACTTTAAGAATTGCTCTTGTATTAAGCCTTTGCTGCCAGGTATGTTTCATTTTAAGAGATGAAAAACATTTGATTTATCCTTCAGTTTCCTTTTACCTCCTTTGTAATTGGTATAAACAAGATTAAGAAAACACTGCACAAAGAGATGCTTCTTTTCCAAAGTGTGACACAACACTTCCTTTGTGAGTGACGTTTTAGCCGTGTAATGTGTTACATCGCAATGAATAATTTGTTTGGAAATATTCTGGTCACAAAGTATGGCTCTTCATTTTTTATGCCTCTCTATTCCTTATGGCAAATGACATCGAGCATTTTTAAATTTCAGAAATGTTATACCTCTATATTATGCAAGCATAGTATATCTTGCATTACCACTGTTTAAAAAAGGGAGAAAATAGTGCTTTTTTACAGTGCTTTTATATTGCCTTACCTAATGCACTCATCTAGAATTTTGAAATGGTTTTGTAACTTATACTACCTGCTATGCCTCCTCATTTACAGAGCTATAAAATTAAGGCAAGTACATCTCATGTACGTCTATAGAAGCTTTGAAATGTCAAATTCTATGTGTACTTGTGTGATTTTGGTAAAACCAGGTTTGAAATGAGGTCAAAGTTCAGTATACTTTGAAGAGGAGCATTAGATTTTGTGTATTCGTCAACTCACACTATATAAACATGAAAATCAGTTTTAAAAATTAATGCCAGACAGTATATATCTAAAAATCTTCTAATTTAAAACCTTTTACAGTTGCTATGTCAAATCACCACGGTTATCTAGTACATAATTTAGAAATGTGTCATAACCAAGGAAACTAGAAGTCAAAGACAATCAAAAATTTTTCTCTGCTCTACTGCAAAGAAAGTACCTGGCATGTGTAAATAACTACATGCTTTACCATTAATTATGCTACAAACTCTGGAATTTCACTTTTGCCAAACCTATATACAAAGACAGTTTACTCTGAACCAAAAGCTGCAAGACCTTATATGAGACAGCAAAGACTGTATCAAACTACTTATATAATACTGATATCAAAAGAAATGGGAAATATTTTCAAAAATTAAATATAAACATTTTATTGATTAATATTGTCTCCCATCTGACAAGGTCCCTTAAAGAAAATATGCAGCTTTTCCCAAATCTGTATAGCATATGGTGCTAAAAAAAGTGCTAATACAGCAATGCCAAACACAGTTATCCATGGTTAAAATCCATGGATAACTGTACCCAGTAATTCCATTATAGCTGAGACTTTAATACAATAGATTTTTCATGTTGATGGTGTACAATTTATGCTGATCTTTACTTCTCAGATATGATAGACAAGCGAAAAGAAGATGGGATACACTAACAACCACCACTTTTATTTTTATGCTATAGTACATAAATATTTTCGAGACATATGTTCTATCCAGATCCTAACTACGCATGTCCCTAGAATGCTGATGTTGCTCAGTCTGCTTTGGCAGACAAATAAACTTATGTTTTTATCTTCTACTAATGTAGTCACTGACTATAAGGTACTGATTACAGCTTTTCTACGTAAGACTAACTCACTGGAAGAGTAACACTTGGCTCTTGGTCCTAGAAAATTGCTGCCAGGCAAACCAAAGTAAATAAAGTCTCTTTCCATCACTGGATGCCTGGAAGGAGACCGAAGTCAAGGCCATCAGGAATGAAACTGAGCTCTATTTATATTCTTGTCCCATTTTCGTCATTTGCAAGGAAGCATTTTCTTTCCCCTAATCTCAGCACTAGTGGTCTGAAGCAAAAGAATAATTGAGGCAATTGCAGAATAACAATAGAAATTCACCACTTAATGTTAATTTTAAAGCAAAATACAAGAAAGTGATAGAAAACAATAATCCAAAAGTCAAGCTGTTCACTTCCTCGTTATTTCCCTAGTCACCTTTTATTAGCTCTTGCAACAATATCCAAATGGACTATAACTCCCAGCTATTGCACATCATTCTAGCAAGCTATGTTGTATTAAATATCCATCTGAATTTTGCAAAGCTTGTCTAAAACAAGGCTTAACTGTTAAATGCTTATGTGTCCCTAATTGCTAAAGTTTAAATGTAGAAAGGGAAAAGTGTTAATAGGTCTTCAGTTCTCACTTTGTAGAGGAACTTCAAAGAGTTTGAAGTTTGTTTCCAAAGTAATAAAAACTATCAGGCCATGGGGGCATCATTAACTTTCTCTACACAATGTTTTGGCTCTGAATGGTTCTATAACTGTATGAATTCTTTCCAAATTGAATTTGCCTATGCAATTTTCCTCATATGGATTAGACAGAAGGCAAAAAAGGGTATTTAGCCCAGCCCTGCTTTTCAAAGAATCCCTCATGTCCTAACGTAGAAGTGCAGCAGTGGTGCTATTCTACCAGCTATTTGGCACTGCAAGTGTGGATTTAATAGCATATAGACTGAAAGGGAACGTACCAATGAACATTTTTAAGTCAATAGCCTCTGTTTCTTAACATGATACATGGATGATGCAAAGCTGGAACAATCTTCTTCCAGAACAGAAACAAAGTAATGGGTTTAATATACTAATGCTGAGCAGGAGAAGATGAAAAAAAAGTCTTTAAGAGAATAAAATGACTCCTCTAGTATACTGAACAAGTACACAGAAGCAGCATAAACTTTTTTTTTTTTTTTCTTCTTCATTTGGAAGACTGTAAGAAAAAAGTACTATGGGGAACTGCATGCCAAAAATCTCTACACTTAATCTGTGTGTAGTCACTACAAAGTGCATCTATGCAGCTGCAAAAGAAGATTAAATCAAGCTCTTCAGAGTTGCTATCTGAGGTAAGTACAAGTCTAGGATTTGGAATCTCCAGATGTGCTTGGTAAGTTAATAGTTGAACAGTTAGCAGTTGGGACATTATTGGGACATTATTTCTGTTTTTGAAGAAACAGTCCAAAGTGAATTACTTTCATTTTTTGGTCTTTTGACTAAAGTTCCTCCATGAGGAAGACAGATTCATGTCTGAAATGATGTTCCATAAGAATGCAGTCATTAAGTTGATGACTGGCAAGTCTCATTTCTGTTTCTGTTCTTTCATTCATTTCCAGAAATCTTAAATATTAATATTTCCAAAATAATTATAAAAAGAAGACAATCCCAACTTACAATATAATTTTGAAGAAGCAATTCCACTGACTCTCGTCTTCCATATTTGATAATCCATGATTTTAATTTTGATTCTGCAAGGACTAAGAGTGACAGTAGACGGTACTTCAGTTCCAGAAACTCCATTTTCAACAGATGGAGCTCAGATGAAGAGACAACAAAATTAAACCTAGAAAATGAATCACACAGTAGTAAAATACAGCAACATTCATTTCTGCAGGACAGATTGAAAGCTTTAGTAATAGTTAAGATATTTTTCTAATCTTACACCTAATTCAGAGTCTACAAATATTTAATTATCCATGATGATAATTCTGATGACTGCTTTTGAAGAGTAAATTAATTACATTTCTCTTTATTCCTAGAAATCATCAGTTTACATCTGTTACTAAGTTTTGCAAAGTCATTTTTAATTTTTTTTTTTTTTCTTTCTTTCCACATGCATTCCGGTTGTTGTTACATAATATTTCTTCCACAGACAAGTAATAACAGGATCAATGTAAAAAAGTATTCTCTTCCAAATCCCAAAGCTTATTTTGATTCTCATCAGTCTTTAAAGCATCAGGCTTTTCAGTATATTATTATGTATATTCTATGAGGTTTTTCCTTACAATTTTTTCATGCTTGCCACCGAGAAACATAATTAGACAGTGATTTCTACATGAACAAATTAAAAAGCAAACAAGTTCCCTTTCATTCACAGAGGGTTTTTATTTCAGATTGAAAGCCTTACCTCTCTGCCATGTCCTCTAATTGGTCAGATGGAACAGGTACTCCGTTAACAGACCTGGCTCCGTGGATCTCATGGAATGCTTTTTTGTGACTGTCTATGTTTTTCAGCAGATCCTGATTTGATTTTAAGAAAGAGAGAGATTGAGAGAGTGAGCAGTGAGGGGAGAGAAGGAGACAGACAGAAAAAGAGAGAAGGCTCACAGTAGGCTATCTAACTAATAAGCACAATTTTAAGCCTGCACTGATGACTCAATGTAGTTAACTATTTGATCATGCTCTCACATTTGCATGCAAGGTTATGCGTACCACAAAAGCATTTACATCAACCTGAACATTCACATAGGGAACCCCCTTAAAAGATGCTCTGCTAAAGCTGTATCTAACAATTATGGAGGATTTTAAAACAGAGGATACAAAGCAAAGGTTTAACAAAATAAGAACTCTTAACTGTTATTAAATAATCCCTGAAATGCAGCCTGCAAATACTCTTAACATCACAGCAGCATAATCTTGCTAATTTTACTCTTTACATATTTTTAATAGATACTAACCTTCATTAAGTATAGATTCAAATTTTCAGCAACTAATCTACTCAGCTATATATAGGCAGAAGATCCATAGCTCCTTATATAAGTACATATTCAATATTTAGTGAACTTTTCACTCTCTCCGCATCAAAAGATTTCAGGATCGCTCTCTCTACATTACACGAATGAATGCAGAATGTGGTACCCGACCTGTATTCCTGTGTTAAGAATTTTACCAGCAAAAAACCTTACAGCAGAGCACATTCCAACTGTAACTAAGCAACACCGCTTCAAACGGCTTCCTGGAGATTACACATTAAAATGAATGACTGGCAGTAGTCTTTGAAGAGATTCTGTAACAATAACACGTCAAATCCCCAGTGGCAGAGAGGACCCAGAACAGTGGGTATTTTACTGCATACAGACAGCACCTGGCACAGTGTGTTCAGAAGCCTAACAGCAAAGGAAATCATACAAAGATGCCCCTTTCTCACCTAAGGGAGAAAATTGCAGGCTCGTATATTGATCGTAGATATTTATTTACTCCTATGTGCTGAGGAAGATTTTCTCCCTAGTCAATGCCCAATGTTTGCACAGCAGAAATTAATGGTAATTCATTCGCTCAGCTCACCGAAGGGTCCCACCATCCCCACCAACCCACCTCTGCTTTCATTGTTTTCCATTTCACCCAATACTTTGTGCAGAGAAATGAACTAGGCTTTCTCATATGCATCAATTTTACCACAGCGAAAACTCCAGTCAGGGTATCCCATGACTTAACATACGCTCACATAAAAGTAAGACTTGGAACAAGTATCTCAGCTAGCTTCTTTCAAGACCTTGCCAGACAAAACGAGGTACCCTTAACATACATTGGTAAGTCGAAATAAAACCCACTAGTTTCAACCATCACCAGCTGGAAGCCCAAGAAAACTTTCACAAGGTGTTTTCATGAAGTGAAATACTGCTTGGCAAAATGACTCTCAACAAAGACAGACACTGTCCTTAATTTCTGGATCTTGATGGCAATATTAACTAAAATAAATGTAAGTACTTGCCTGATTTGTCCAAATAACCTGGCACATTTTGAATCCATTTCAAAATGACCATAAACTATGAAGTTCATTGAAACAACTCATTGTCAGATGAGACTAAGATTTAGAGAAAAGTGATGATGTTATCTGAACAAAACCAGAACGAACAAACCCCAACAATTTCCTAGGAAACAAGGACCGAAACAAATACACTACTGCGTATCTGATACTATCCAATAGCACATTTAAGGTTCATCAATTGAAATCCGAGTGGCAAAACAAACTCCAGGAACAGTTATAATTACACATGCTTTTCTCAGAGCTTTCCCCATCCCACTCCCATGGAAAAACTATCCTGCCATAGACTAACCTAAATCAAAGTTTATTTTTTTGGCATAAAAATCCCTCACGATAGCATTTTTGATGCAAAGAAAACACAGTTTAGGACATTCTTTTGTGTTTCTTATGAATGTATCAAAAGGAGGTCTACACTGTTCACACTATAAGAAAGTGTTTGACTTGGACTGTTTAAACAAATGTTAAATCTTATGATTCTGAAATATTTGATGTTAAAAAGAAAACTAATGAAATTTAGTATTACAAGAGACTAGATCTTGAAAGAAAATAATATCTTCCTCACATATATTAATAATGTTTTGGTTAAATTTTATTAGCCACCACTTAAGTTACAAGAGCTGTTGCTATTCTAATAAAGAGTAATCAGAAGATCCAACTGATTTTCCAGATAAACTACCATTCTCTGTTACAGCTGTTCCAAGATGATCATGAATCTTCTCAGCTTTCCATTATATTGGCATTACTTTTTAATAAAAAAAACCCAAAACAATCCATATCCTAAACACAAAGAATAACAAAACCACAAAGAAGTTTTTAAAAAGCAGCAAGAGAGAAAAAAAGCAATATAAACCAATATAGCCTTACTGTTGCAAATGTAGCCTTTCTCTACACCATCTCTTTCTTTTCTCAATCATATTTACTGGTTCAGTTTCTTTTATAATCTCACCAACCATTTCTGTCTATATTTTTCTTATATATATTATGCAATGCACAGACAAAGCTCACAGTTTTGATTTTAAATGGAAACTTGGACTCAGCAAATAATAATGGCAGTTACATAAATTCATCTGGAGAAACTTCCTATGACCACAGCATAGGGAACTTCTCATGCTATTTGTCATCACAACATCATGAAAAATCACTTCATTCTATTTTTTCCCTCAGTGTATATCACTTGCACTGACTATCAGCATACTTGGTATGTATTCTCTCTCTTTCCTATTTCACCAAGTAAGTTCATACTGGTTGCACAACATATCCAATCTATGAGCTCTTTATGGAATTTACAAAAAAACCCACCTAGAATAGGGGAAACAATTGAAATAGTAATATTTGATATCTTTCAGATAGAAGAAGTAGGAACATTCAAAAGCGATTTCGAATATTGCTTGTAAGGTACACAGGTCATAGAATCATAAAATCGTTACAGTTGGAAAAGACCTTTAGGATCATTGAGTCCAACCATTAACATAATACTGCCAAGCCTACCATTAAACGATGTTCCTAAGCACCTCATCTACATGTCTTTTAGATACCTCCAGGGATGGTGATTTCACCACCAATTTGGGCAGCCTGTTCTAGTCCTTAACAATATTTCAGTGAAGCAGTTTTCCTACTGTCCAACCTAAACCTTCCCTGGCACAACTCGAGGCCATTTCCTCTTGTACTATCACTTGTTACTTGGGAGAAGAGACCGACCCCTATCTCGCTACAAGCTCCTTCCAGGTTGTTGTAGAGAGCAGTAAGATCTCCCCTCAGCCTCCGTTTCTCCAGACTAAACAATCCCAGCTTCCTCAGCCGCTCCTCACAGGACTTGTTCTCTAGACCCTTCACCAGCTTTATTGACCTTCTTTGCACACATCCCAGAACCTCAGTGTTTTTCTAATAATAAGGGGCCCAAAACTGAACACAGTATTCGAATGCAGCCTCACCAGTACCAGTTCAAGTCATCACTAAAAGACAGGTAGCTTTAGCTACCATCAAGATGACACCACCAGTTGAAACTAGAAATAATAATCTGTATGTGTATAGTATGGATCATTTACAGTTTTGGAAACAAAGTATAATGTACAGAAAAAAATGCATGTAGATCTACCTTGTGTTGTTCAAGCTTCTGGTGTATTGTATTCGCTGTTTCCTCATGAGCTTGGTGAACAGTTACTTCTTCTCTCAGTGCAGCCTCTGCTCTATAGAGCCAAGCACCTATGGTACCCAAAGGTGCAGGAAGAGATTTATCAAGGTGTATGTGCCAATCAAGCAGCTAGGAGATAAAAGTAAGAGGATTGAATTTCCTTCCTTGCTTCATTATAAAACAAATACCTTAAGAAAAATCAGATTTTATACTGTAAGACCAAAACCTACACAATGAACTGTACCTGAGACATAAGTATATATACATACATGTAACGCACATAGGTATATTATGTCACATTAATTCTGAAATTACAGCATTCCCACAGGCAACAAAATCTCTATAAGGATTCATTGATTTATGTATTTCCTTCCAGAATGGTAACTGAGTAATAGAACTGACCACATATAAACTGGAACAAGTCACAAGCTAAAGATCTGGAATTGCAACAGTCAATAGGCACATCAAAGGATGTGAGACCTGCTTCCATCCAATGTCATTCATTTTGTGCTCTTGCATAAAATTGCTTTATCTCTATTTTGAACATATTTTATCTGTGTAAAGCACAAATTAGTCTCAAAGGACTGTGAAGTCAAGAATATAGCAGTAAAATACCATGTCTTACTGGTAATCCCAGTTATGGCAGTGAAAAAATGATGATTAAAATAATATCACAACTCCAGAGTATTTTTAAACAGAACTTTTGTTAAATATATGACATTAAAAGAAAAAAAATAATTATCCATGAATATACACTGAGTAATAATGATTTCATAACTTACTACAGACAAACAATATAACATGCTTCGGAATTTTGCTTCAGTAATTACAAGATTCCTATCACAAATATTAATATTATTTTATTACTATTGCAACCAGGTCAAAAATAGCAGTTAAGCCTCATGTATTGAGAAAGTATTCAATATTACACAGAAATATTATTATTTATACTTTAAAAAATGTTATATTAGAATATGTCAAATAACTAGCAATTTACATTAAAACACTGCATTTCAAAGGGGCATTGTGCATGCTTTTCTTTTTAACAATGTTTTGAACTTGGCTAAGCACTGTTAACACACTTTCGAATAAAGAAAATCCTCAAAGTACAGACCTTTTCTTAAAGTTCATATTCTACCTTTGAGTAATATTAAACACGACAGTGCAGTAAACATCAAAACAAATGCAAAATAATTCAACAGTGCTAGACATTTGGTCCATTTTTAGGTTACTAATGACTAATAAAATAAATAGCAAATGGGTGTCTACATGGTTATAAATTCTCATCCTTCATTTGATAAAAAATACACAGCATAGTAGTTTTCAACTTACCCTGGAAGAAACTCTCTCCCATGCTTGCTTCACCATAGCTTGATCAAGTGATAATTTACCATCTTTCCTTAATGACCGGGTTACATGTTCAATCTGTTTCCTTTTTACCTCATATTGTACTCTGAAATGTTTAAATGACTGCACAAAGAGAAAAATCAAACCAATGTAGTACCAAGTCAAAGAATTCAATTCTTAAATATTTATGGAGAATCACAAGCTATGACAATTTTTGTACCAATAGAAGACTAATCCTTCCCAAAGAGGAGTAGTAGTAAATTTGTATATTTACAGTGAAATGCATTTTATTAAAGATTTTAGTAGACTATAGAATCCACCAGGGAAATATAGGTAGGACTTCTGTATTTTCCTTCAGTTATCAGATGCCTTATCCCTATATGAACGGAAATAATAATTCATCAGATAAACTAGCAAATGGATTAAATGCTACTTGGGACAGAAAGTGGCTGCTTTTAGAGAAAGCTGAACTTCAGGAGAAGATTTAGGCCAAAATTTATATTGTCAATTTAGACATTAAACTTTGAGAGAGGGGTTAAAAATGCAGCTCTAAGCCCTGTCCTCTCCACCTGTCACCTCATCCAGCCTTCAGTCATACCTCCCATCTGAGCTCTATCATGCAGGATCTGGAAGGACTGCAAAGACACATGCTCACTTCTAACTAGGACAGTCCTTCTTCACACTGCTAGAAAAAGCTCTGTGTTAGTCAAACCATCTGTGCACTGTTCTACGTAGCAAGCTGAAGCTGACATTATAATTCCTTCACCAGTAAATGGCAGGACAGTTTGCATCCTTATTTCTTTAAACTACAATGTATTGACTTGCATATATATAGACTGCATAAAATACTGCAGTACATATTACACATAATAATTACAATAATGTCTTGCTGCTTACCTGGTATTTTTCCTGTAAGCTTGTTTCTGCCACCTGTGCTCGGGCTAAGTCTCTTTCAAATTGTTCTGCCCACACTTTTAAGTCTCTCAGCATCAGCCTGTCTTCCTTCTATTGTTTAGCACAAGCACACAGGAAAAAAAAAACAACATTGCGGCCTATTAGTAGAGATGTCAGATGTCGTCCAGAAATTACCATATCTCTAGCAAGTCAAGGTCATTAGTTGTAGTGAAAGTCAATGGAGCATCTGAGTCCAATTGTCTCATCACTTAATTTTATACAGTCTAACAGAAAAGCACTTCCTGAGTACAAAAAGAGAATTCGGCATCTAGACAAGAGTCTAACAGTATGAAATCATGACAACTTGGGACATTGTCAGTGTCAGAGATATTACATGCAGTTCTCATCTGATTTTAGTTAAATGAACATAAAGTCCTTTAAATACACCTCGACAGATAATTTTAATCTTCCACATATTTGCAAAGTCAATTTTCAGTAAAAGTTAACTGAGTTGAGACAGGAAAGGATTTTATCATATTTTACCACCATTTTATTATCTGGTTTGCTATTGCTGGGGAAAAAAAAACAAAAAAACCCTCCATTTATTTTCTGAGTGATTTCAGGGCAATCCTTCACATCAAGTTCCAAGTTAAGAAGTTGGCATAATATTTTCATAGACAATGTTTTAAGAACGAAAATTAAAAGCAAGGAAGAAAACGCAATTTTATTCAGTTTCTTTTCCTCTTTTTCTTCCATGCCATTTCATGGCTTTGAAGAACAGCTTATTCGTTTTACAGTTTTGCTTTAACATTCAGTCTGTCATGGCATTGTTGCTTTGCAGGGCTGCAAAGTTATCTGCAGAATTCAGTGACCTGGCAGTGAATTGAAAAATACTAATAAGAAATCTCAGGTCTGTGAGCATGTTATATGAGAAAGTTGGCAGACAACAGAAAGGTTTTTTGTGCAGTGTGTAAGCAGGGTAATCAAGTAGGACACAAGTTTCCATCTCAGATTTCCATCCAATGAGCCATATGTGCTGCCTCTTAATCAGAAACTACGCTTTCAAACCAAAGGAGCCGTATTACTGTAAAATTTGGCAGAAATGGATCTATTAAAGCAAACGAATGCAACACCGCATCACACGAGTTAATTACCTAAAATGAATGATTACGTTTCAAGCATTACATGAGAGAAGAAAAACTGGACTATGTAGTAAAATGAATAGTCACTGACTGTATTTGAGAAACAAAGTAGTTTATTTTAAGAAAAGACTCTAACCTGGGAAAGAGTCAATTATCATTCCTTTCTTTGAAAGCTGCTTCAAATATGTAAAATATAACTTCCCTCAAGAATTTTAAAGGCTTAGAGCTATCGCTTCATTTCAGCTAAGCATAGGACAGGATCCTCAGATAGAAAAGAAACCCTTCTTTGATATATTTCTACTAATCCTCTTACTGATCCTTTACTCAAAACAGTGGGAGCTGGTTGGACAGAATTTGCACAACAGATTGTGCAAGTACCTCAGGTATTATATCTGTTAACTCGCTAGGTAAATTCTTAGCTGGGTAGTCGCAGCATAGTTAGCATGATATTAGAGCAGCTGTGAAGGTTCATGCTCCTATCTTCTGACATTCATCAAGAGCTAGTACCTGAGAAACAGTGTAGGACACATATGACATCTTCCTGCTCCAGTTATTTGTAAAGCTGGGATTTCCTTAACTGCACATTGTGTTCCAAGAAGCAAAACTCCTAGTGCTTCCAACTTCTCAAATCATTTAAATATACAGAAGAAGAACAAAATTCCTACACTTTTCTGCCTGATAGTTGGCTCTGTGTGCAGAAAAAATCAGATCAAGATTCTTTGAGACAAGCAGCAAAGCTAGGGCTACTCCCTTATGAGGAGAAGAATATAAGAGAATTCTTAACTCATTCAGTCATTAAAAAAAGAACTTTTGTATTAAATGCGCTCCATTCATAAGAAGTTGTAACTTTAGCAAGACTATTGAGATTTCTATTAGCATACAGTTGTAGGCTTCTTAAAGGCAATACTAAGCTATGCATCTTAATGGACTGAAAGTCCTATAACAATCCTACTAACTGAAACATTAAGTAAAATATTCTTGAAGTCAGGAAGAGAATAAGTGTGTCACAATATTGTCTAAATTACTTTCGGTTCATACTATAAATTCAGTTTTGTAAAACACTGGCTTCTATTCCTCCACGGCTCAGGTTCTTATTGTTGAGAAGCACCTCCTTAAGGTAAGCCGTTGCAAGAGCATCTGTATGGCTGCAACTGTTCATACATACAATTTCTCTGACGCTAAGTGAAAAGATAAAGTTAACAGGTGGCATTAAGTCTCATGTAATTTGTTTTTCACTCCTATTTAGTGAGACAATTTTTTGTTACTTTGTTTAATTGCAGGCAATGTAGGTGTTTTGGAAACCATCTAACTGAATGTCATTAAAGACACTGTGCAACAATGCATGATAAACATTTTATTTATTTATTCATACATTTTTATTCAAGTTGCCAGTTCAGTGCATCACTTATCATCTGCAGACTTGATTCTCTGGTCCTTGGTTGATACAAAAGCACTTCAAAGTCTCAGTTTGGGTGACTGACATAAAATATTCACTTTCTGAGACACCAAAGTACCTGTCACCAACATCCCCCAGGTTTAATAAGGTATCATTCTTAAAAAAAAAAAAAAGATTTTCATTAGTGCCTAGTGGTTCTTATTTTTAGTAAAAAAAACATCAAAAGGATTCTTACACATATGTAAACTATTTTCTAAAGCCTGCACATCTGAAGTAGCATACAGGTCAGAACATAAACCATCAAAGAAAAGTTATCTATTTTTGTTTTCCCTAGTATGAGCATCATTGATCTCTAATCACATTTATTTCAGTTTATCTAAGCCACTGTGGTTTATTTTATGTGCTACTTCCAAACAGCATTTTAAAGTATTAATTCATCCTGACACCGTTTTATGCTTATTCACCGATTTGCAGAGATGAACAGAACTGGAGAGCTCAACTGCCGAAGAACATCAAAGAAGGTAATTAGAGAAAAGTGCTTATGAGTTTGAATATAATAAGGAGTTACTATTTAAATTCACAAAGAAAGTTTACAGGCCAGACTTAAAATCAAAACATTACCTTATCAAACAGTATACCAGAGTTAGTTTGAAAATTACATAATACAGCATACTCTGGGTTTGAAGACTTAAAAATACATATAGGTGTTTCATGAGAAATTTAATTATGGACTAGTAAAGGAGTATTTTGTTGGGTTCTCAAATATGTAAATACAAACCAGGTGAACTGTTCAAATTCTCAGACACAGGCAGGACAGAAATTTCAAATATCAACTTCTAAATCTAAAAAAAAATTAACTCACTTGTTTTTCAGGGGTGTTGAACTACTGCATTGCCTATGTGCTGAAAAAATCAAGTTCCTTTAAAAATGTTTATACATGAATTCGACTAATTATCCTATTGCTTTTGAAAACTCTGGCTTATATATGTGTATTACTGGATATATACACGTATATGTGTAAACTGAAACACGTTCACTGACAACAGTAACACAAACGCATGGTGGATTCTGGGTCAAGCATTATCTTCAGTGATGAGCTACTAATGTCTGTAAAAGTAGACAGTAAATGAGTGGAAGAGCTCAGAAAGATATTTTTGCAGCTGCTACTCAGAGAATTCCTCTTACATTGAAGAACTCTGCTGACAAAAAGATGTTAGAGGTGACAGTATTATCTTCTGAATTACTTGCTCATCAGAGCACAAGAAGAGAAAGAAATACATCACAAATACTTTGAAGGAGTGTGCTGCTTCTATAGTTAAATTTATACTAAGATAAAGAAATTGATAGTGCTTTTATGACTTCAAATCTTCACTAGCTAAAGCAGCAATGCACAGGGGCACTGTAAGGCTAAGAATGTACAACAAGGTCCCATTACAGCAGTCCAGACTTAGGTGAATGTATTGAGAAGATGGGAATAATTCTGCTATCACTAATTAGTTATATATATTATGAGATGAACCCTTGATCATACTTACTGGAAAAAAAAAAAAGAAAAATCCAAAAAACAACACAGAAAAAAATGCGTGGAACCAAGTTAATTAATTAGATCAGGTAAAACTATAAACACTATTGACTCACTGTAGTGACACCTGTCATTTGTTTGGTATTATATTCATTTCTGGAGTCTTACAGTTTCACTCTGAATGTTCATTTCAAGGACTCCATGTTAGATTTCTGAACTTCTCTCAGTTAATACTAGAAAATTATAAGTACCTAAACAATACTAAGATGATTAAAAAAGTGTATTTTTTAAAAACATCATAATTTATGTGAAAAAGGAGCAGTACATATCATGCAATTACACGTGAATGCTCTCTCCTTCCAACCCACAGTTCACATACATCACTTACACAACCATCTATATAATCTATTATCTACTCTACAAACCTAAAGACACAGAAAATATCCATCTAACATGAGATGAGTACAAACGTCTATCTATAATCTATTTTTTCATGTTTATATCTATACTAAGAAAATCAAAAGCATAGTCTGAGATTTATTATAGAAAAGTTACTTGCTTTTCTATAATATTTTTTGTGAAGTAATTTGCAAAATTAAGCATTAGGCTGTTAAGATCAGTTCATATAAGAAAGTAGATTTAGACTCACTATATTCATCTATTCGCTTTTTTGAACAGATTAATGTCAGGCTAGCAAACCAATGTATGTAAAGATATCTAAAATCTAAAGTCGTATAAGTGCAGGATAAAAACAGATAACAAGCATGAAAGGTTCAGTTCAAGCAATTTTTCTGGAGCACATTACCCTTACCTTAAATTTCATAAAAGAAATGACAAAAGTTGGGATTGCTTGAAGTTCCTAGCAATATGAAACACATGGGAAAACAAGAGGAAGGAAATAAAAAAAAGAAAGTAGCAAACAAAATAAAGCAAAGCAGGCAGAAAGTCCAGAGAGAACAATGAAAGAGCCACGCATGTAATACTACAAGATGTACTTAAAATAGTATCAAGTTCATGTGTTTGTATCATACCTAATGAAGTAGTTTTCGTATCAGATCTG
This sequence comes from Baryphthengus martii, assembly GCA_013396935.1. Taxonomy (NCBI): domain Eukaryota; kingdom Metazoa; phylum Chordata; class Aves; order Coraciiformes; family Momotidae; genus Baryphthengus; species Baryphthengus martii. The sequence goes on from VWZK01007180.1 coordinate 253,067, forward strand.
ATTTCCAGATTACTAGTCACTACATGGTTTATTTTATCTGGAAAAATAGTTACTTACCTTAGAGTAACTGTGGTTCTTTGAGATGTGTTGACCACACAAGTTCATATGTATGCATAGTCGGTCCATGCATGAGACATTAGATCCCTTTTAATTCTGTGCACATGCAAATAGCTGTTCCCTCTGACCACAAATAAAGGACAAGCTTTAATCACTACTCTACTTCTTCCAAAGCTAATTCCTTATAAACTGAGCGTTGAGTCAGGAGGGAAGATGAATAGGAATTTGTGTGGACAACACAACTTGAGGAAACACAGTGGCAGCTGAGTTGGCTGAAGGGAGAGAGGGATAGAAATCCTTCCCCCACATGATCAAAAACCACCCAGACACATCCCACTCTGAAGTAGAATCCCTCTTACTAACTGTAGGCATCTGCAACTGAGACAGTCACTCTTTCAGTTCTTTTTGACAAATAGAAAAACCAGCATCTACAGACTAACTAATCTCATTCTACAGCACACAACACAGTTCAGATGGAATACACCCCAAAAGAACTTAATTTTGGAAAACAGTAAATTAAGAGTAAGCCAGGCATTTAAGGGATAAGAGTCCTGCAAGGTTATCTCTCCCAGATATACTACCATTCTGTGATACGTATTTCCTTATAGTAGACTTCAGGAGGAAGACAGAAAGGCTAAGAATAGGGGCATTATACCGGTTACAAAAACATATAGCATGTCTGAATTTCTTTTTAATCAACTGCCAACAACATTTTATTTATTATTACCTGAGGGAAGGATTCATCTGAGTCAGTTTTAACTCTGTTGAAATGCTATGCAACATGAACTTCCAGAAGACAGTTTATTTAGGACACCATCTTAAGAAAGATGCCATCTGGAAGAATGCCTGTCTCTCACTGATTATAAGTGGAGTGTAAGCACCTAGCTTTTAGATTCTTAAAGATGGATGAATCCTGTCCTACATAACTGAACTTTCCGAAGGAAAGCTTTGCAATGGACATGGATACTCCAGGTCAGTAAGAGCGAATAAAGAGTCAATAGATACTATTCTGCCTTGCACTTGGTGATCACAAGGGCATCAGATTCACTTACATGGTTTTCACAAAACACAAAAGGGCTATTTTAAAATGAACTGATCTTACATGTTTGGTCTGATCTTGCATGTGTTTATATACCTAGAACAGAAGCTGTGGACAATATTTCTTGAAAAAAAAAAATAAAAATTTTCTAAGTGGATTATAGTCACACAAATACCTCCTATGAGATTCACTTCCAAGTCTATGCAGTAAGAAAAGAAGTACTTTCTCCTTTACAATTTTTCCAGTCAATTAATTTAGTGAGGTGAATAATAGAATAACCTTAGGTCCAGAAAGGGGTTTAAAAAAGGTACTTAAATGGCTTGTGTGATCAAGAATATCAGTTGCCATACTATAATTCCAAGCAGTTACTTCTATTAAAAAAGATTTCTCTTAAATTGGCTAAGTGATAGGTTCATGAACACTGCCTTAAGCACTAAAGAAAATAGCTCTTGCTCTTATAAACAGAATCCACTTCTGTATTTTCTTAAAGGAATTTAAATTTCCATTCCTGTATAATTCCATTTAGAAAAGAGCATTCCTCTTGCATTGCAAGAAAACCTCTGCTGTCACTATTTCATTTAAAAAAATCTTAAATATGTCAACTGTGCTCTTAAATATCATCAAAGAATTGTGAAATCACAGAATGGTTGAAGTTGAAAGGGACCCCTGGAGGCCATCTGGTGCAAACCGCCTGCTCAAGCAGGGGCATCTAGAGCCAGTTTCCCAGAGTCACGTCCAGATGGCTTTTGAATACCTCCAAGAATGGAGACACCTCTCTGAGCAACTTGTACCAGTGCTCAGTCACCCTCACAGTGAAAAAGTGTTGCCTGATGTTCAGAGGGAACCTCCCAGGCTTCAGCTTGTGCCCATTGCCTCTGGCTCTGTCACTGGGCACCACTGAAAAGAGCCTGGCTTCATCTTCTTTGCACCTTCCCTTCAAGAATTTATACACATTAACAATACGGCCAGGTCTCTTGTACAGAGGAGTCCAGAGCTGGAGATAGTGCTCTAAGTCTGTCCTCACCAGCTGGCAACCTCACTTGAGCTGCTAGCACCATTATCAGTTTGGATCTGCTGTTGTGATAGCCTTACTTAAGATAATGAATTACATGATCCTTTGTCTAATTCTCACCAACTGATACACAATTAAGAATTTGGGCTAAAAGATGGGAAAACAGAGGATGAAAAAAAAAAAACAACAAAACTCCACTAGATATTTAATTACAATATTTAATTGAGATTTTTTTTTCAATTTTCCCTTCAAATACTGTATAAATATGGAATGCAATACTTATGTCTCTGTATTTTCAAACTGCATTGTTGGATTTTCAGCACTAATATCTCTCCATAAGTAGCACGTAACATGAATGACACCATCATTTTGCCAAGAATTATCTGGATACCTTGTTTCACCTACGCATTTTGCAGTCAGCAGGATTAAGTGTATTAACTTCTGGTTTCTTTCCCCTCCAGAACAGTGTAAACTAAGGTTCTAACACATGTTGGTATTTGTACAAATATCATTATGATTTTCCTGAGAACAGATCCAGTATCTTAAAATCCAAGTTGTGAGTAAGAGAAATTCGATTATCCGTTGACAAATTCTCCCTGAAAAGTTGTAAAGTACAGCAGCTGAGTGCAAAATAAGCTTCTCTCTGTGATATATGAGAGAAATACAAAAGTTTATAGCAATAAAAGACCAAAGTGTTCCAAAAGCTTAGCCATTTGAGAGCCTGTATCTATCCAGTCCCAAATAGATGAAAGCATTGTGCTGCTTTTTTTTGTGTATTTCACTGCTTTGGGGCCAGTGACTACTTCAGGTCCTGGACTTTTCGTGCATGGCTTACTGGCCTGGATCCATTCAGATCTCGTTCCCATCAATCTATCACATGCCACGTGGTTATCATTTTGTATCATGACAAGAGCCAAGAGAATTAGAAGTTACGTGGATAGGACTAGGGAGTGAGATATAGAGTGGACATAGGTGCCTGATAGGGATGAGAATTTCTCCAGAGATGGATTAGCACAATTTGTGTCAGAAAAAAATTGAGGGCTTCATCACTATTCTTGACTGGAGACTCCACTGAAGAAGTGGACATTGTCTCAAACTGCCAGGCAACTCCATCAGGGGTGTGGGAAGGAATATAGTTCTTCCTCAACAAAACAAAGAATGGTGACATTAGAAACTGAGGGAAATGTTGAACTCTTACTTTCTTCTCAAAGTCTAGGAGTTACTGATTTCTGCAGGGTAACATGCAAGGGAGCAGCAGTTCTACCAAAATTCACCTGGATTGCTACTGCAACGTTTTAGTGCTGTCTTGGAAGAGGAAATGGTCTTGAGCTAAACATACCAAACCAATGAATTTGTGTTATTTTGCTTCCTAGTAATTGACTAGGAATTCTGGAGGCAACTCAGTAGTTTCTCTTTCACAGCTCCTGTGCTATCATCTTTGTGCGTATAGCTATAGGCAGGAAGAGCATGGAGTGAATAAATCATGCATTCTCCTGCATCATCTCTGCATAAAGCTCAGGAGAACGTGGTGAGGCTACTCCTCAAAATACAACTCAGCACAGGCAGCAGACCCGGCTGAGGCTACTGGCAGCAGGAACTGCATCACACACGATGGTGTGGAGATGACGGGACTGCCTTTAGCCTCAGTGTTCACTCTGTAGCACTGTCACACGTGTATCCTGAGACCAATGTTGCAGCAAGTAAAAAAACTGCTCAAACCACTGGAATTTGACAGCAAAGCTACAGCTGCCTTTAGCCACATAGAGCCATAAGGAAGGAGATTCACTCCATTCAAAGCTCTTCTATAGTTCTGTAAGATATGCATAGAAACACAGATAAAAAGTCCTTCCTCTTTCTCTCTTGCTGGGACTGAGCAGATTGTCTCAGCAGTGTTTCCTGTGTTTGCCATGAAGAAAGCAACCGATTAGGATTAGAAAGTGAGTCATGACAACTTGGCATCACAGAATATAGCCCTTCCAGTGCTAAGCCAACGCACTAGAGCATACACAAATCAAAAAACAAGAAAAAAAACCATGATTGAAAACAACTCCTTAGAGTAAATATTCAAACATCACTGTGCAATAGAAAGAAACTTGTGTCAAAATTGTAACTGCTTTCTGAGCCTAAAAGACCAGAGACTGTACCTAAGCAATCTCTCGGACTATTCTCATTCTTATTCAGAAAACCAGTGTGGCAAAACCAGAAGTGACTCATTGGTTGAGGTAACAAATAACTGCAATATCATTGGTATTATGGTTGAAAACCTCATAGGGAATTTTAGGATATTTGGTTTGCTACTGTCTACAATAAAGGTTTGTGCTCTTTTTGGCTCCTACCGCTGAAAATAGAAAATCCCTGTGCGATCACCATTCTCTTTTCTCCATCTACTAGTAAACATTTGGAACACTGGTTCCTTTAATCTCAGCTAATCTTTCGCAGTTTTCTCCTTGTGCTTGCTTTTCACTTGAACTGCTCAACAAAAGGAAACATAATAAATCACAAGACAGTTATAAAATACATTTATAAAGTCCCTCCCTCCAATAAATTGATTGGTATAGTCATGCAAGAGAAACTTACATCCGTTTCCTGCACATCAGTCACTGTATGATGAGTATCAGGATAGTACTTCAAAAACTGGGCTACATAGGTCATGACAGACTTTTCATCTGGCTTGTCAACATCCACATCTAGACAAATATAGAACACAGTAAATTAATTTTTAGCTGAAAGGCATAAAATGCTACTTAAATGTCTAAACACTATGAATTAGCACTTCTGATTTAACCCATACAAGTAGATCAACTTTTTTTTCAACTATGCATTAGGTACCTTCTGGATCAAGGAGCCTTGGAATTCCTAGTTCTGCTTCTGCGAGTGTGAAGGCTTCTTCCAGGTTTTCCCTATTTGACCTTCCCCTGACTTTCTCCAAGTCCACTAAATCCGGGCGGATAGTATGAATAACAGAATGAAATGCAACACCACTCCTCCAACTTTGTCCAAAATCTTTGATTTCGATTCCAACTTGCCTAAAGAATGTGAAAGAAAAAAAAAAAATTAACTTGCAACAGTATCAGGTCCACTCAGTGGCTATCCATCACTAAACCTAAACCACTCAAAGCAAAGCTAAACAGATTGAATACAGCTCCATCCTTCCACTGTATAAATTAATTTCTGCTTATGAAGATCCAAGAGCTTTTTGTCATATACATAATATATTCGTCTCTAGTGGGCTTGCTAGTGGCAGTTAGCCAATGGTATTTTGAACAAATGAAGTGCACCACAGTTCTCAAGGTTCTTGTGCAACACACAGAGAATCTGTGGATGTATGCAGTTCCATTTGCTATTCTCTCCCTCAGTATAAAGCACATCATACCTCCATTATGACTACCGAAGTTCAGTTAAGTAAATCAGTATCACACTGAAAAAAACCCAAGACTCCATTCATCAGTTACCTTTAAAACAAAAGCATGAACAGTAACATCAGTGCTATGCAGGTGAAAATGTAACACACAAATTTCTTTATATTCTTATCAAAAGCATGTGTGATACTATAATTTCATACACCCAGAACACTTACATGCCCACTAAAAAGTAAGCACAAATGATCAAGAAATAGTAATATACAATGAGAAAGTAATCAGAACTGAATCACACTTCTGACTGCTTCTTCTTTTAAAAGTTTTGAAAGGTATGGTGGTCCACAGACAGAAAGAGTGATTTTCACTTTGTCTGAGCATGCAGACTTCCTCTGAGGACACAGTTAGACACTAAGGTAGGTAACCTTCTGTTTGGGAAGTTCACAGTAATAGTAACTCTGAATGAAGGATTCATTCAAAGCTCACTGTGATCAGTTAAACACTTTCACTAACTTTAATGAGCTAGTCCATGCAAATTGCAACATGAAGCAGGGCTAGGCAAAGCACATCATCCTTCCTCCAGGCTTCTTTCAACCCATCATACCTACTCTTCCCAATAATGTTGACTGTTTCATTTATGAACCTGCTTTTTTTTTCTTTGTATTTCGCTTGTTTACATGCCTGGAAATTGAGGCTGACCACTTTCAGTTGCCCGTCTCTTACTGACAACATTGCAATAAGCATGCCAAACTAGATTGTACTGCACTATCAATTACTGTATTCCATCTATGCACTGGAAAACTGAAAAAGTCTACATCTCTAGATTTCTTTTCTCTGAGGCACCATTCCGTAACTGAACATTTCCCCTTCTCATTTTGCACATGATTAATCTCTTCAAATAGCAGTGATTTCTTAATTTAAACAGTTTATTCTTTTACAGTCTTTGATGTTTATTTTCTTACTGTGGAAGCTATCAAACTACTATTGTATCTTTGATCTAATTTATGTGGGTTTTAATGCCTTTTTGGAAGTAGAGTAGAAGTGGGAGAATTACACCAAACGAAGGAGAAGATTCTTAAGTTAATAAGAAAGAGATAGTAAAAAGTAACTCGAGAACAACTTTGATTAGAAAGAATGAAAATTCAGGGCAATCTGTGTGGTAGTATGTCCCTTGTATCACAAAACTGCAGAAGAATATTAATAATTTTTCATCACCTGCCTTTCAACAGGTGCAAGAATTTAGTGCTTTCTACAAGCTCTGTTACTGAAGATTGCTAAGTTGGTGTGGGACTTGCATTGTCACATCGAGTGTTTTGACAATAGGACTAGTATGTTGTCGTTCAGACATCCAATTCTCTTTTCAGTTCCTCATTCTGTCAAAGATAATCTCATTCATTATTCAGAAAGTATAAAATATGATTGATTGTAAAATTAATGCAAATTGTTATTTATTTCTTGCTTGTGGTATGGTGGTAACATTTAGCAGTCTCAGTTGTCAAAAAGAATATGATCACAGGGAGGTGCTGTATAAATACAGAGCAAAAGACAATCCCTGCATTGAAGATATTTGTAGGTTACTTACTTTGCTGCTGTGTGCTGTATCCATTTTAACAAAGCCTTCCTGGCACTTCCTTGGACCTTGGTTACCACCTTCCGTTTGCTTGGAGGACTCGCAGTTTCTGAACTGACAACACTCTCCACAGAAGAAGCGCTGCTAGACAACGACTGCAGCTGTGGGAGGTTGCTGGTAAGCTCTTCAATCTGTAGGGAAAAAATGTTAATGGACTGTTTGTAGCTAATCTTAATTCTTACCACTTTCTAAAATAATCTCCTAATAAAAATGACAAAATAAAGTTGGGCAAAAGTGATGATTAATTTGCTGTGGTTTATTTAACTGCACATTAAAGTAGCTTCAAAAATGCTATGTGCCCAGATTTAATTTCAGCAGGTCAACACAACTAGCAATAATTTATTTTCTTGACATCCCACAGCTAGAACAACGTGCAAGTGTGCCATGTTATTTATTATGACAAAATACCATTGAAATAGGAGACAATGGTTTACATATAGCTTGAATCAAAATTATGAAACAATCTACTAATTTTCGGGGAGGCTCATTCAAATAAAGAATGGAAGTGACGTCAATGATCTCATCTGGATAGTTCTTTATTTACCATTGCACTGTTTTGGCATAAATTCAATTGCGGTTTTGTTTAGAGGTACTTTGTGAAGGAATAGTGAACGTGCCGCAGGCAGAGTGCATGAGTAGCACTCGTCGAAGGTGTATGACAGTTACTCATATCATGCCTTTCACCAAATGAATATCATTAACGTGACTCTTTCAAGAACATGAAGTTGATGAAAACATTTGAACCAAATTCTTAAAATGGAACAAAGTTTTGTCACATCGCACAATGAGCCTGTACACTGAGAACCACAGCTCCCATGAATTTCTGCTTTCATTCATGTCAAAAGGATGTATCTGACTGTGTTAAATGAAGAAAAGCTCAAAAAATGACCCAAGTAAAACTGATGCAGAGAACTACTTTCAGCGATTCTGAGAAGCATAATTTTCCCTGTTCATCACAATGAGCTACAAAGGAAAATAAAAAATGTTAATATAATTCTGGCTAACTTTTCATCTGAGAAGCCGATCCGAATCATTGAGGCATCACACTGGCTGGTGCTTGGGAGAACAGCATCCGTGAGACATAAAAGCTACATCACAAGAGAGCCAAAGCATTCTTTAGAAGACCAGTGACTCATTTTGTTAACTCATATGGACAGGATTTTCAAAACCATTTTTCCCTCCCACCTAACTTCAACAAAATGCAAATTATTTCTCCTCTACGAATTCAAACCCCTCTCAATCTACACCATTCACAGATAAATTCTATCCTTGCAATTATCTGCATCTTCCAGTGAAATCAGCATGTTTACGTGTATTGACTGAGAATTATTACTGTCTGACAATAAGTACATGAGAATTGGACATAAAGCACAATCACCACTGAGGTTGCTAAAGATATTTATAACAAGAATCCATAATTCTGTTCCTTTTTGTTGTTGTTTTTCTGCTGTATTCTTCAGAGAAATTGAAAGAATATGTTCCAGTGATGAAGGAACTCCATTCTTGGCCTAGCCCAATCTATTCCAAAGAGAAGTGTGTACTTTCATGCAGTGTGAACCTCACCTACCATCAACTATTCCTTTCTTTAGGATCAGACTCTCAGATAACTAGAAAGTGTCCTAGCTATGGTAAAAGACTGAAACTACACCAGTTCATATGAAATGATGCTCTGAACCATCTTTTGAGCAAGCTACACTGAAGTATAAAAAATGTAGCACCTGAAAATACAAAATGATGGTCCACACCAAGCCAAGCACAATAGAAGGCCTTCCATCAGCAATATCAGTTGAGTTTATGTTGACAAGCTTAATCTATATAAGAAAGAAAACGTGTTATTATCACACACAAGGAATTATAAACAATTATGAAAAGCATTTTAAACATGTTTTATATTTTTTATGTATTTTTGCAATCAAATAACAAGTTTCTTAATTAAAAGTATTAGTGAATGATGCAATTCACCATAGTATAGCTACAGTAACAAGAGATTTTTAAGACCATTGTATGCTATTGCTTGCAGGAAAAAATACTTAATTTCAAGTAAAAATAACAATAAAAATTACATAAAACCATTGTACAAACCGGAGATCCTCTGTATATAGACTAGCATGAAAAGCAAAGGGAAAAAGACAATACAAAAATAAGTTTCAAATGATTAATTATTCAGTAAATGTACTAATTTAATTTTATAATGCAAAGAAAGCACATTTTTGGCACATTGTACAACACAATTAACAAGGAAAGCAAATTAAATACTTCGTAACAGATTTTAAATTATGCAGGGGTTTCTTGCTATAGTTCAAAAAGATCTAGAGTGGGAATATTTGGAAAGAGAAAAGTGAGTTTAAAAATAAACAATAAACGGAAAAGGGGGAAGAAAGCATAAAGGAAAGATAAGGGGAAAAAAGAATACCACAGTTCTCCAGTAGAGAGCTTTTTATTGTAAAGGATATTATCGCCACTAATTAAAGCTCCCTCACAAGACAAATCTGACTACAGTTCTCAACTTCTGATTGGGCTACTGTTCACACAAGAATAGCCTATCTAGTCTAGTTATTGTGTAACCTTTGGTTTATATTCCATTGAAATGGATCCTAAGCTATAAAATACAACTTCAGAACCATGAAAAAAAGTTTGGTCCAGAATGATACCAGTTAATTGCCAGCTGCATTTTCCAGTATAACAGGAGCATTTGCAGAAATCTGCTTGGTCAGTGAAAAACAGAAAGTTGATTAAGTGTGTAATAAACTTAACTTATGGGAGAGCCCATGGAGGAAGGAGACCCTGTTGGCACTCCCCCAGGTGCTGTGCGCAGCCACCCCTCTCTGCTCCTTTACCTTCCAGGATAGACCAGGGACTGCACTCAGTTGATGAAGGGGCATTTGTTGTCTGAACAGCACCCCCACTGCCTCTGGGAGAAAAAGGGCAGCAGACTAGATAGATAGATCCTTCAGGCTGGATTCAACCTAGATGCCACCTGCTAATGTATGCCACTGTTTATTTCCAACTCCTTACAGAAGAAAATCTGGCATATTGATACAAAGTACATAAACAATGGCAAGTCCAAATAAAAATACTCAGATGTAAGAAATGACAATAAGGTGCTCCATTTCTGGCAATCTGTCTTCTGTGGGGTCAGTTATCTAGCTGCACTGCTGTATTATTTAATATTATTATTTACATGGGATGTAAACTAGGAGATTCAAAGCTTGGGACATCCACTATGTTGTGACATGTAGACTAGGGAAGCATGTTTTTTTCGCTCTTCTCCTCAGCCTTGTCTTAGGCTAGATAGGTCTCACCAGAAAGCAGCTCTTTGTATCTAAGCCACCACTCACAGGCCGCATATGATATGGTTTGTACTAACAAACTATACTACACAAAATACTGAAATTGTGAGCTAAAGCTGAATTTTGTTTCGGGAATACATTTGTCTTTGCTTTGGTTACACATTTTTCAATTAAAAAACTTCTCTTATAGATTTCTTTCTACAAGTATCTCCTAATATTGCTTCCCATGTAACAGAAGTATGCTATAGGCTGAAAGAGAGGGAAAGAATGCCAAAACCCAAAAACTCCTGTTGTGGAGCATTGTGGAGACATAAAATTTATCAGATGCTACCATGTGCATTGAGAAAAACTGAACTAAAATGCAGAAATTAGAACAACAAAATAAGAAAACAAACACAGATACAAGTTATTAAAATACAGAGAAAATTCAGGAAAAAAAGGTAGAAGTAGATTGCTTTTATTTGATAGTCATACCTAGATCACATTGAGCTTTTAAGTTTTCTGTCTCCTGTTAAATTTGTAAAATATTTTGTTTCATTTCTAAAATGGCCTCAGCACTGACTTTACCAAAATCAATCCAGGGATTAATCTGAAGTCCTGCCAAGCTAATAAGGGGTCCCATTATTCTAAATTTTCATGGGAGTAGAGTATTGCATGTACAACCTAGTGAAGTTCGTAAATCTATTATTTTAATTATAAATGAATGCCTTTACTGAATTGAAGATCATTTTTCTTTGCCAAGAACAGTAACAGAAAAGTACAGAACACGAGGAGCTGAAGAGCACATTTTACCCTATACATATCAGTGTTGGATCTTGCCATTTTTACTTTACAGTAGCTTTTAGACACTATAGAATCTGAAGAGTGCATACATAACACAAATTTTGGAGAATAAGAACAAGTAGGTGGACACAAATCATACATTTAAGGAAAGAAAGAAAAAAAAGAAGGAAAAAACAGGACTAGAAGGCTACCAAACCTACCCGTCTTCCTTCTAGAAACTTAAGAGCTGTGCCAATGTTGGCAACCCAGTGAATTCTCTTCAGCTGACGTCCCTGCTCACAAGGCTTAAAGAGAAAGAATGGTGTAAATGTCAACTAGGTTTATACCAATTTGCTGCAAAAAATGAAGTTTCAGATTGTTATAAATGCCTATGTACATGCCACAGTCTGAGTTACATGGAAAAATGTTCCTTGGAACAGTCACATTATCTTTGCATATACCAGTAAGGAACACTGACAGATATAGGGGACGTAAATGTGATAAATCTATTATAAAAACTTATATATGTCTTAATAACCTCAAGATGCAAGTTGTCAGCTTCAGCCTATAAGTTTCATCAAAACAGAGAATTGTTTTTCTTATGTAAAATAAAATACTATTATTTTTATACACATATACATACATATTTGAAAAAAAGCAACATTCTTGCCTGCAAAGCAGAAGTTAAACTGGTTGTTATTTTTAAAAACCAGTCTGCAGTGAAGACATTTTACCTAGAGGATTTTTATCCATTCTCTCTCATACCTTAATGGTGATTTACAAAACCCCAACTATCACAAACCCTAATGGGACAATGAATTTTGCAGAACTTCAGAGATGGAGGGTAAAGAAAAACAGAGTTCTTTGAATTATATCAAGAATATATCCTATGTTTCTAGTATTCTACAGTGGAATTAAATTCCCCATTGAATCTTATCTTCCAATGCAAATATACAACTATCATTTAAATTTGAACTTAGAAAGTTACAAATGGATTTAACAAAGGCTCGTTATAGATTCTGAATTTCCTCCTGCAGCTACTACAGAATATCATATTCTGGTACACATAACCTTTACATTAACCAAAGATTGTTCCAGTTCTGTAATATCTCTTGTATTTCACTAGTTGTTATAGGCAGGATACATACAATCCAGGGAATTGCATTGTAACACGTGCTACCATTAAAATACTTTCTCTGGTTTACTACTTTGCTTTGCCACAAGAGGGAGACTTTCTGTCTTAGACAAACAAACGTGTGTTTCAACAAAGGAGAAACACACTTGGAAAAACAGGGTTTTTTTCCTATTTTACAGTAAAATCATTCTTCTGATCTGAATTATTACCTAATTTTGGGTATCAGCTGCATCAAAAGAGAGATGAAATATGAAAAAGAGATAAAAGTGTGGCACTTGCAAATTTCCAGTATGTGAGGGAAGAGGTAACTTCTGAACCCTTGAGCAAGCTGAATGATAGACTGCTGCTCCGCTTCTTCAGATGCTGCCACTTCACAGTAGCAGAGCAGCTACTCTCAGGCAAATGGATACAAGACCCCAGGAAATTTGAGGAGCTTACTTTTTTTTTCAAAGAGAAAGTCATAAATTTAGCAAGAAAGGACTGTCATTACTTCTTCAAGATACATAAATACAGCTTGTAATTTAGATCTCAGTTGTGTCATAGTAGTAACACTCAGATGAACTGCAAAAACTAACAGAAATAAGTAATTTTTATAAACTCCTAAGACAAAAGGAATAGAAAATGCATAAAATCAACAATGTGAGTCTGTAATAATCCTTTTGTTTGTTTTGTAATCAGATAAGCCACTCTGTCAATAAACTCATTTTGCTATGTAACAGTCGGGTTTTTTACAGTATTCAAATATAGAAGCATATTAGAAAATTATATCCTAGAGAAGTTACGTAACTATTTTGTATATTCAGAAAGAAGTTCTTTCTTACCAGTTTCTGCCCTGAAAGAACCTCCAAAAGGGCAATTAGCATTACTCCATCTTTGATATCTTCGAACAGATCATTCACCAGCATGGGAGGATGGCGCTGAAAAGGGAGAAGGCTTCAGATGTTATAAAGACTCACCAGGATCACATCTTACCTCCCTTCCTTTTGAACAGAAGCACATAGAGTAGCAGGTCACCTTCTTTACATTTTATAATGTTTAATAGCAATGTATCATTTAACCATTGTTTTGTCACCATATTGTTTAATCATTTAACATTTGTGTTAATGTTAAATGCTTTCTGTAATGCTAAATGCTTTCCACCGCTAATGATACAATGGAAAAATCTCCTGCTCTCTAAAACAAGAAAAGAAACATCGCCACAACTGCCTACGAGTCTATAAAATACACACAATTTATGGACGTACTATTAATTTCACATTTCAATCTATCAGCATATTTTTTTCCTAGTGTTAAGTATGTCACAGAGATTTCACTCTCTCAGCCTGAGCAAAACAAGGAACTGTGTGAAGGAAAGATCCCTAAAGCGATGTAGCTGGTTGAGCAACGCTGACACTTTCTCACAGCTGACAGTTGTTACACTAAGTTGCTGTATTTTCTCTCCACTCCTCCAGGCCTTGCAGGCTTCCAGTGCTGTTAGCACTGTGTCAGCTTCTACTTAAGACAAACTGCGTAGCATATGTCTCTACAATCACAAACACAACAATGATAATACTGAAAAATATGTAAACAGATGATGTTTTAGGAATTTTGAATAACAAGGTCACATCATTAAACCCTATCTCCTTAAATACATCCCAGTTTGTGGAATTACGGTGACTCTGAGCTGATCAGTACTTTAATGATCACAACATGTCTCTTAGAAACAAAAAGTCTAAACTTGCTCCAGCTGAAATAAATGAAATAAACACCCTCTAGCTTCCATGAACTTGCCTGCATTCATAAACCTGCTAATGAACATAATACTACACAGCATTCATACCTGCTAATTCACTACAATGACAATCAGACTACAAAACTGTTGAAATTGCTTTAGGTTAAGTAATTTATTTTCGGGTTACTTATGAAAAAAAAAAAAAGAAAGTTTGCACAACATCTTGATCTATTACTTCTGTTCTACAGAAACATAATTTTTAAAAAATGAACCTAACAAATGAAACACTGCTTTTGAATAGGTAACAATGTTATAACAAATCAGGAGAAAGTAAAAGTTTCTAGTTCCCCAAATCAAAACATCCTGCCTTCATTGTTCAGCTTGGATGAACTAATATTTCAGTGAGATGTAGTTTTGGCATAAAGTGGAAAAAGAACTCCTCTGCTGAAAGCAGACTTCATCTGAGATTTGACATGCCTTAATAGCTACAATAATAAGAATGTATTTTCTTGTGTATATAAAACAAAGCAGTGTTACAACTCATTATGAGAGTATATTTAATCATAGTTCTTTTTTTATTTCCCAGCAATGCAGTATAAATAATACATCATGTTCTTCCTTAACATAACACCAAAGAAATCAACGGAGCAAACAGGTCACTAGAGATTAATTTGTCCCAGACTTGCATCACAGGCAGTTGACATAAAAGCAATTAATTTTCCTCACCTTCTATGTTATCATTTCCTGTTTGAAGTTCAGAACAGCTTTGGTTTTATCAGTATTGCCACACAATATAATATTGAAGTGTTTATGTGCTGAAATAATTCAGCAATAAAAAGAAGAGGATTACAGCAGCTGCCATCCTAATCTACCAGGAGGTGAAGACCTAAAAAAACCTCACTACCTATCAAAAGTTTTTAAGGCCAGGTTAGATGGTGCTCTGAGCAACCTGATCTAGTGGGAGGTGACCCTGCCCATGGCAGCGGGGGTTGGAACTAGATGATCTTTAAGGTCCCTTCCAACGCTGACAATTGATTCTGATTCTAAAATGCTCCAGTAATGAGGTTTGTCTTTTGATATTCATTCTAGAATAATGAAGAGAGACGAGTTCTTATAGAAGGCAGTTAAGGATACATTTAGGTTGAAGGATAACTGAGATTTACAGTGCCCTGTAACCCTAGTGCCCATAACGTGCCTGTCAGATGACCTATTTGAGCACAACACAGCTCCCTTCCAGCTTGAGCGTTTTGGTATCATTGCTCCTAAATCAAGGTACAGGCCAGAATTTGCCTCATCCCAACATAAAGTCAAAAGTCATCTGGAATTCATATGCAGATTGAGTCTGGGAAGCATCTCTGGTTTCCACAGCATACAGCTTTACACTACAGATAATCCCTCTGATCACCCATGTCAAGCTCTTGCTCTGAACCACCCTTCATTGGTCACTACTCATTGACAGAAGTCACAAAAACTAGATTTGCACCCTAACAGAGACATGGTACTAAGGTAAGGCAGCAAAAATGTTCCTGAAGACATCATCCAAGTAAATTAACACCTACAGTACTTTCCTTTTGACATAAATCCTGTATTGGTTTGGGGAAAACTAGGGGAAATATTGAATAAGATGAAAAGCAGCAAAGAAACCGTCAAATTACTTACACCAAAGTTTAAACCCGCTGCTCTGAAGTGTGAGAATCACAACTGTCCATAAATCAGCAGGCAGAAATGTACTTTTTGTTGCCGAAAGGTTGCATAATTACAAACACTGCCAGTGTTTAGCAGTGCACACCATGTACCATAACACTAATAAAACAGGAACAGAAAGCAGGCACAACAGCTGTGCCACAAGATCTCCTCTATGAGACTCTTCTAATATAATTATATAGATTGTCAAAAACGTTCTCTGAAACACACTTTATAATGTAATGTTTTTAGCTATCTGGAAGATGGTATCACCTAATTACAAGAAAGTAAGACCCTCACTGCATTTCATAAATCACTTTTTTTTTTTTTTTTTTAACACTCTGGACACATAGCATATAATTTACCCTACTGTTATGACTCCAGTCTGCCTCAGAAGTATGGAATGAGTTATATTTTTAGTGGCATATGTAGAGGAATAGATTCCTCTTTTCATAAGGATTCCATAGATACCAATCTTATTCCCCACGCCAACCCAATTCAGGAAGCTATATATACACTCACTGATACTGAGAAGTTCACACACCCTTATTTATTGTATACGGACCACCACATAGGATAGCTCAAGCTACTTCAACTGTTTTTCCAGGCAGATCCTCTATTGAGATTAACACATCTTTTGTTGGAACAGATAAATACCGACTTCTTGGTTGCCTATATTACGTTAAATGAAATGAAGGGAGAAAGTGAAGCTGTGCACTACTTGCTTATTAGCCTCCAGAGAAGAAAGGTGTTTTTAAAGCTGTATTCAGTTGAAATCTATTGAATACTTTTTTATTCTAGAGACTCAACAGGACTTAACACCTATTCACTTAGTTGCCTTAATGCACAGCCAAAAAACTAACTGTAAATCAGTAAAGGCGTGGAAAATAAACTAACTTTAAATTTTTTAATCTTGAAAATGTTGAACATACTCCAGATTTTGGCTTTTTGCATGTCAATGTATAGCTCTAGCAATGCAAGCAAACGCAAAGATCCTGGATGAGCCCTTGTGAAAGCTGATATAGCAGAAACTGTCCCTACCCCTGGCAGGGTGGGGTTGGAACTAGATGATCTTTAAGGTCCCTTTCAACCCAAACTATCCTATGACAATACACTGTATTTTGAATGGTGGAAAACCTGTGCAAAGAATTTAATGAAGTCATTTTTAAGCCAGGAAAAAAAAGAACATTTTAAAAGTACAGGAAGTAACCTCTCACTCAAAATTCTACAATACTAAAGAAAAGATGTTATTCATAAACTTCTTGAACAAAATCGGTGGAGGGGAACTCAGAATATACTTTGATGAACAACTGCACAACAAATCTACAACTTGTCAGATCTATATTAAGATTTCAGATGTCTTAAAATTTGATATTTTTTTTATAAGTTTCTTCAAGAAAGTAAAATAGCAAAATAATACTTATATGCTACATACTACATTGCACATATTCTATTAAACATTTATTGCAGTATAAGCAATCGTGGTAGTGTATTTTGTAGTGACAATGACATTCAGGAACAATCATGTCACAAAGAGGGGAGGCACACTCAGTACAAATAAATTCATGTGCTATGTAGGAGGAATATGAATTAATTGGGAACGAATCTTAAAGGTTAATGAACCAGATTTTTCCCATATTAAATATTCATTTTAATAACTGTATTTAGAATTGATCGCAAATGGGAACTGATGAGGAAATGCCTTGCTTAAACTTGTTGCTTTTACAAACTTAATCTAATTTGCTTCAGTGCTCAGGAAGTATTCTCAATGATTTAAAGAACTGAACATCAGTACATACAAAAATGACATGCATATTTGACTGACAAGCCTCAACAGAAGAGATTTATAATAGACCTGTAATATCTAGACCTTCCTCCTCTGACACAGTAAAATAAGTTTTGCAAAATCCAGACCTCAGATGTGGAACCAACAAATATTTCCTAAGCTTCACTGCTCTATTCCAACATTTTTTTCCTGCCTTTTATTTCTCATTTGTGTCTTTGCTACGGTACTCTTTTCCTCACACCCTGTACTTATTTTTTCTAATGAATAAATTCTACTAAACAAACAACAGTACAAACTTCATAATGAATGCCAATGCAAACATTTGAGACCACCTTTGCTACTAATTTTCAATTAATGTTTCAAAAACTGCTAAAATAAATGTGTGAAAACACATATGCACAAACAGGAATGAACCTGAGTAACTACTGAATTTGCCTCTGTAGAGAAATACGTGTGGGACCAGGAAGAAGAAAGTGAACTCTCCGTTACTCTGTAATAACTGGCTCACTCCTCCAGCCAATATGATTTATAAATCCTTAAGCACGTAAGTTTTACATGATTATTTTTGTCATACTAATGTAGTGTTCACTGTTTAATGTTAGAGGTTACATAGTGAAAACATACAGTGACTGTTGGAGCAGGAAACTGCCAGTCAGATTTTCCTCATCATTCAGTCAAAATGAACATCAGCTTAAGTATGTCCTGTGTCAGTGACTGAGATACTGGGAGCCTCTGTTTTCCCATTTGAAAAAGACAAAAAGACACAGAATTACTTAGTTAATTGCTGAAAATTGATGGGACTCTTGTATGAAGACCAAGTTACATTCTAAGAACAAACTACCATTGCTGCCAGCATTGCGTATGAGAGTTGTAAATCTTAATATACTCAGTTATTTTTCTTCATTTCTTTGCTACAAAACGTATCATTTTGCAATTTCAAAAGCCTTAATGTTAGGTTTAATGCCCAAATTTAATTCAGCACTATGAACGCTGGATGCATTCCTGCATGGCCTGCCCTTGGAGACCCAGCTTTGGCAGGGGGATTAGACTAGATGATCTCTTGAGGCCTCTTCCAACCCCCAACATTCTATGAAAACATTGCATAAGTATAATTTGAAAATGTTCACCCATTCTTAGTTTTATTTTTATTTGATATCCATCCTCTGCTTTTGTTTGTTGATGCGTGCATCCTTTTTAATGGAAATACAAAATGAATAATCTCTTTCAGTATGTATTTGTTGTTCGCTCTATTTGGTGAGCTTACAATACTTTGGTAAGTACAAATACTAAAGTCATCCCTACACCTGGGAACAAAGATGTTATTTGATTAGGTTAAACCAATTTACAGTCCGTGTTCCAAAGCTTTGAAACTAGTTTCCCAACACTTTCATCAAAGACAGCAAAGGCAATAAAAGGCATATGTCTCTGTTGTTTTACAAAGAGGCATGTTTTTCATCTTCTTTACTCACGTAACTCACTATCTAAAAAGTCAGCACAGGAAATGAAATTAAAAACATTTAAGTAATTGCTGTTCTGAATGGACATAACATTCCCTTTTTAACATGCTTGGTATAACGTTGTTCTGCATTTTAAACTTAGACATCGAGAAGATGCTGTAAAAAATACTCATAAGCATGCTCAAATTATTTCTATGTCTTTGAAGGCTGAGACTGAGAGGAGGAAGGTTCTGTTCCAGAACCTTAGAGAAATATGAATAAATAACATGTAAATGTTATTTGTTGTCCTCTTACACATGCATATCTCATTTATCATTAATAGAATTGCACAGATGCGCAAAAATTAAACTGAATTGCCAGAAGATAGATTATAGTAATTTGATAGATTGTGATCCAGTTTTTGCAGGTGGGTGGCAGAGAAAAGAGATGATTTCCAGTTGCTAAGTGTCACCAGATTCCTGAGTCAGAATCACAGAACATATTCAGCTGGGATTGGAGGGGAGAGATACAGCCTGGTGCTAACAGCTGACCCCAAACAAAGCCGTGTTCTACTACCTGCTAGTTATGGATTACAAATTGGTCGGATCGTCTTATACAGAGGGTAGTGGTCAATGGCTCAACGTCCACATAGACTTCAGTGACAAGTAGATTACCTCAGGGGTCTGTACTGGAACCAGCGTTGTTTAATAACTTCATCAATGACACAGACAGTGGGATCAAGTGCACCCTCAACAAGTTTGCAGATGACACCAGATTGAGTGGTGCAGTTGACATGCCTGAGGCATGCAAAGCTGTCATCCAGATGGACCTAGACAAGCTTGAGAAGTGGGCCCATGTGAACCTTATGAGGTTCAACAAGCCCAAGTGCAAGGTCCTGCACCTGGGTCAGGACAGCCCTTGGTGTCAATACAGTCTGGGGAATGATGAGCCCCCTGAGGAGAAGGACTTGGGGTAGATGAAAAGCTGGATATGAGCCTGCAATGTGCGCTCCCAGCCCAGAGAACCAATTGCATCCTGGGCTGCATCAAAAGTAGCTTGGCCAGCAAGCTGAGGGAGGTGATACTGCCACTCTACTCTGGTGAGACCTCATCTGGAGGACTATGTCTGGCTCTGTAGCCCTCAGCACAAGAAAGACACGGACCTGTTGGAGAGGGTCCAGAGAAGGGCCAAAAAAGTGATCAGAGGGCTGGAGCACCTCTCCTATGAAGAAAGGCTGAGAGAGTTTGGGTTGTTCAGCCTGGATATGAGAAGGGTCTGAGCAGTCCTTATTGTGGCCTTTCAGTACTTAAAAAGGCCCACAAGAAAGATGGGGATCATCTTTTTAGCAGGGCCTGTTGCAACAGGACAAGGGGTAATGGTTTTAAACTAAAAGAGGGTAGATTTAGACTAGGTAGAAGGAAGAAATTTTTTACAATGAGGGTGGTGAAACACTGGGACAGGTTGTCCAGAGAGGTGGTAGATGCCCCCATCCCTGGAAACATTCAAAATCAGGCTGGACAGGGCTCTGAGCAACCTGATCTAGTTTAAGATGTGCCTGCTCACTGCAGGGAGCTTGGACTAGATGATCTTTGAAGGTTCCTCCCAACCCAAACCACTCTATGATTCTATCATCTTACTTGCAGCTCTTTCCTCTGTGTTCATTCCCTGTGGAACATTGCCCTGTATACAAGGGCACAGCTTGCACTAGGGCTGTTTTACCTCAATAGTTCTTTGAGATGTCCCATAATTAGTTGATGCAAAGTCCTTCACCTGTCTTCTGCTTGTGAAAGTACATACCTTTGAGTTAGGAAACATAATTTGTAAAAGGCAGCATTCTACTTTAAGAGCAAGAAAGAATAAAAAAATTGTACCTCCCTTTCATAAAGTTCAGTTCATAGAATCATAGAATCATTTAGGTTAGAAAGGACCTTTAAGATCATTGAGTCCAATCATAAACCTAACACTGCCAAGTCCACCGCTAAACTATGTCCCTAAAGTGCCACATCTACACTTCTTTTAAATCCCTCCAGGGATGGTGCCTAAACACTTCCCTGGCCAGCCTGTTTCAAAGCTTGACAACCATTTTGGTGAAGAAATTTTACTGGTACTCTCATTTCATGTACCTGTTTTGTTCATTTTTGTTTATTTGTATTCATATTCTCAAATCCATTTTTAACTTTACAGTGAGAAAAATAAAAAATATATGCTTTTTTTAACCTACTTGACGGACTTAACTCAGTTATTGAATTAGATTTGTTTGAGTGTAACTTTTTAGAAGAAAAGCATACACTAAGATTTTAAAGACTAGTGAAGAATCTTTCACTCATAATAAACCCTGAAAAACTATCACATCCTGCTTTATATTCCCAGACTTTTACTTATTCTCAGTTCTACCTAATACAATCACATCAGTTCTGCATTTTTATTTCTTTCAAATTGCTACCCTTAACAGTAACAGAAACTGCTCTTTTTTTGAATCCTCCTTTGTCCTACGTACCAACACAGTATAAGGATGAAAACTCTACCTTAGTATTTTCCATTCCATTGCCACCAAGTAACCCATCTTTCAAATTGCTACAGTGAAATCCCATCAGTCTTTGCTTAGAAAACATTCATTTTCTCTGTTTGGAGGTTTCATGAAGTTTCTCAACCGTACCTTTTCAAAAACATTCAAACTCATGGAATATTTCTCCAGATTGACAAGGTATTAGAGTAATAGATAGTTTTAGTTTCTAGACTTTTTTCTTATTTTTTCTATTATTTTTTCAATTAATAATTTTACTAATCAGTAAAAATGGCAATGACTAAACTTTCCTCCACAAGTAAAAGGAAAGAAACCCAGTTTTCCAAGAGTAACCAAGAAATGTAGAGTCAATTTGAAGCAAAGAAATAACTTTCCTGTTAAAGGGTAAACTAACACAAATCAATTATTACAGGGTAGCTTAGGTAGCTAGAAGTAAGGGTTGTGGCTAGCTAACTTCTTGGCTCAAATGTATTTGATATCAAACCCATTAAAGAAATACATGCTTAGGTGCACAAGTCAAAAGGTTTACCTGAGCCCTCATGGCCCAAAGAGACTAGTCAGTAGGTACCATTCACAACTCTCAATCCAGAGCAAAATCTTTTAATGGAGCTGCTACCCCAGTTTTTTCTCTTCCCAAGGATTAGTGAGCTATTACTAGCAAATTACCATTACATGCACACACACATTTAGATATATCTAACAATATGTACATATATCTACTTGTCAATTACTATGTGATACTAATGATAAATTACTAATGACACCATACAATTAGGAAATAGAACATGAAATAAGAGGGTTTTTCCCCATCTGACACATGTTCACAGCCCACTTTGCTAACACTTTGGTAAATAATGTATGTCTTTTCATCTTGGTCGGAATGTACATAAAGTGCTTCTGTGCTGCACAGGGGCCTTTCCCAAATTATTACAAAGAGAATGGTGGGGCAGATTTCATTCCCAGTGAGGATTCACTGTCAGGAAGTTCTGAAGATAACTTCATCTTGCAGCTGAATTTTATGATGCCAGCGCAGTTCATTAGACCAAATCACATCATATAGCGTTATATGTGATTCCTGCTTTGCACTGTTCAATTTTGAGGGCACTATTAGCCAATTCCTCACAGAGATACTAAGTGCTGTTGCAGCTACTTCTCGCTCAATTTTCAAGTTCAATAATCTTCATGATTTAAAAATATGTATTTCAAAGTGTACCTCTGGTGTACTGTATTAATAGATTAATTAGGGTTAGAACTATGCTGTGTGAAAACTCTGGGAAATGCCAAAGTAAATCTCACTGCATATGTTGTCAGAAAAAGTTGGTACCAGTTGTAGCTTAATACTTTTAACATTGTGTGTAATCACTGTCTTTATTCTGCTAAAGCCAAAGAAGAAGTTTTAAGTTGCAGTAAGAAGAAGCAACAATAGTTTCAAGATAAATCTCAAGATGGATCAGATAATTAATTGGGCACTGGATTCACAAAGCACTATTTATGTTTTTAACCCATTAAGGATGCTTCTATCAAACTATACAACAACTGACTCAAGTTTTATCCAATTACACTATATGTAGTAAGTCTAATATTTCTGTTCCATAGAAAGCAGTTTTAGATACTTCCTCTGGCTGAAAGGGCAGCATCTGTGCTACTTTCAGTTTTGACCACAAGAGCTGGGTGGTTACCTGTCCATGCTACTCACACTGCTCAGCTGACTGCTATCATCCTGAAATGGACGTATCCTCTATGGTGCACACATAATGGGGACCCCTTTTAAAGTTTATATCATTCTGCCAGACAAATCTGACATATTCTACACTCCAGGGCTTGTATTGGCATAGACAGAAAGGTTTGACTGAAAAAATAAATACATTGAAAGCCATCTATTACCTTAGCCAGATGAGTGTTGATCCATTTTGTGAAAGTCCTTTTCTGCACTGACTCTTGTTCATCTGAAAAAAACAAAAAAAAAAAGAGGAAACCAGTTTGATTAGACACTGGATTAGACACTGCTGAATAATTTTGGATTCAGATGATGGAAGAGTAGTATTACTTATAGATAACAAATGCATTTTGCTTTTGTCAGAAATACCACTATATTTTTCACTGAAAGGATTATTAAACACGTGAATAGCTTGCCCAAGGCAGTGGTGGAGTCACCATCCCTGGAGGCATTTAAACGGAGTGTAGACCTGGTGCTTAGGGACATGGTTTAGTGGTGAGTTTGCAGTGTTTGGTCGAAGGTTGGACTAGACGGTCTTGAAGATCTCTTCCAACCCTTGACAGCTAATTTTGCCTGTAACTACCCACAACAAATACTTCATATTCTTACAACAATGCTCTGACACTTGACTATTTCAAGAGTTTCACAGTAAAGTTCATGCCTCAATGAGTCAATGACCAGTAAGACACTATTTCAAACTTGAATGCCAAGACAGATTTAACTTTGATATCCACAGTAAATTTATCCAAGGTCTGAGCACCTAGAACTTCTCTGCACTTTTTAACTAGAATTCATGTCTCTGACGGACAAGTTGCTTTTATGCAGAAAGTCAGCTAGAGACATAGGAAAAAATACTCTTAGCACGTATATTTGAAAACATTAAGAACGCCGAAGTAAAGATTTGAAATTGTATTATGAAGCTTATTTGTCCTCTGGGAGATCTTGCCAGGGAGGAGCCATTACCTAGTGAGGCAGTTTCTACACTGATGCCTCCCTCAGTCATATCTTGAAGAACTTGTCTGATTTATAGTGAATTCCACTGATTCTCAGATAGTCCCTCAAGAACAGTTGCCAGCTGCATAGACAAAAATAGCTCCTGAATGAGCTCTTCCAACTTCAGCAGCCAGGGTCATGGCTGCAGAGGAAAGAGAATCACAGTGTCATAATCAATCTATGAAGTCCTGTCCCTCCCTTGCGGGGAATCAGCCTTGACACCTGGAAAAATTTCACAACAGGGGCATTCAAGTATTTATATTGGAGATTTTTCTTTCAAAAATAAAAGGAAAACCTATTTCACAAAAAACAAACCATGTTATTACCATCATCCGTTCTGAATGAGCATCTTTATTGCCCTACAGAGTATCCAAATAAATAAAATTGCTGTTAAATAACTACTTTTTATAAAAACATAGGCATGTCCCAAAATGTACAGATGGAAAATTTGGTTTTAGTTACTGCCTTTGCTACTGGCTTGTGCAGCACTGAATACTGATTTGATTTGCTTTGCTTTACTTCTTAAAAAAAATTAAAAGGGAATATTCATTAATCCCTCTTAAAGTTCTGAAATAGATAACTATCAAGTCTGATACACTACTAATAATAAGCTCCCTAATTTATACACATACAATGCTACTCCACAATGAGGGTACATAAAGATACAAATCGTAACACAAAATTCATCAGCCAAAATGGTATGTTCAGTGTGACAATGATGGCTCCCTGACCACATACGAGCTCCAAAAAAGTGTCTGCGCATTATGACTCAAGGATATTTCCTTTACATATAAACAATATCTCATGTATAAGAAGTACCAGAGGAAAAAAAGACACTTATACTCTCCAGCATCTATTGCTAGATTATCACACTCTATGTGTAAGAAAACAATTTTGCACTCTTTATTTTCCTTTTCTTTGATTTCATTGGGCAGGCTGTCTTGCATAATTTTAAAAACATTCATTACATTTTTAGAATCTACTTGTTGCACTGACAGGCAAGTTATGAAAAGTATCACTCGAAATACTGCATCACGCCTCATTGGCTATTTTTGGCAGGGGCTGCCTTGACTTTACATGTGACAATTGTTTCTGCATTCTGGAAAACAGACTTCTTACTGTATGGTTTATAACCATGAGCAAGATGTTTCCCTTTTGACATACAGTAAATGTCAGCTGTGCTTTCACAAGCAATAACATAATACAATACAGGTAGCCCAATTAATTTGAATGGGAGTACTTGCACACTTGAATTGGGTTGTGTGTGAGTAGGCGTGGAAATGGAGACCAAGTGTGCACAGAATCAGTCCAGCTCTGTTTTCATTCACACCTCTGAAACTTAAAATTCCCCAGCAACACCAATAAAACAATGGCATGCCAAAAGAAAAGAACTGGGCCTTTAGTAGTCAAACATCTGATTAAAGAAATGAGTGAAAATTATTCCCTAATTTGTAGTTCCAGTGCATCTTGGTTATTTAAGAAATAGCCTTCTGACAACAGCTGGAAATCAGAGAACCAGCTCCCGGCTTCTAAATATTTACCAGCAGAAGACATATACAGTTTCAGTCATATCAACAAACAGCAGAAACAGCCTTTCAAAATAACCTCTTTCAAGAGAATATATGTGAGTAATGTATTCTTTTTGAATCCAAGAGCAACTATTAATAATAAAATTTCCCTTTTTTAGCAATTATTTTGTACAGACTTAAAAGGAACAGATTTTACCACTGTAATACCTATGTCTGACCATAACACAAGTAGTGCATTGATTTTACAAATTCCATTATAAATATGCTTTTTACATATTTCCCTGGAAGCAAATGTGTTATTATTCACTGATGTAAATTCCCCCCAAAGGCGCTGTTTACGTATAACCCCAAGACACATATACAGTTCCTTACACTCTCCCCACTTGCAAGGACTGTCAGCTACTTATTTGCACCACTTACCCTGCCGGTACTGAAAGAACCCAGGATGCAGATTTAACGATGCAACATTTCTACCACCAGCACCTTTGTAGCAAGCCATAATCACTGCTGCTGCTGCTCCTGTGGCTGCGACTGCTGCTCCTGTCTTGTGTAGTGTGCAGTGTTTCTTGAGAATACAGCCAGAAATAATTTTGCAAGAACAACCTGATTTTTTTCCTTCACTGGAAATGCAGGCCTCTTACACAAATCCCTCCACCTGCTCTTATCAGAGAATTCACATGAAGCCAAACCTTAAAAACATCTTTATATATTCTTGCCGAGATGCAACAGCCAGACAAAGCCAGCTGTATTGGAAGTAGCAGTTCTGCTGGTCTCACTGCCATCATCCTTCTCCACTGTTTCCCCGTGGAAAGATTTTATTATCCGAGCACCAGCCAATCCAGTAGCAGAAACCTCTGATGTCAAGAGCCTGAATAATTCATCCAGGGGCTGGGACAACCCAACTACACTGCCGATATCCTAAAGCAGAAAGATGTGTGGCTGCAAAAAGCGATGCAGTCTTCTCACTAGTGCTTTTGTAACAATATACTGCTCAGTAAGCATAAAAATGGCTGAATGGCATAGCCCTTCTCTAGGTTGTCATACATATAAAGGAAAGCAGCTTTTAAAAGCATCCACTTGGGTTCATCACTGCATAGTCTATTTAGACGTGGATGTCCCTCAGCATTGCAACTGAAACAGTGAAGTGGAAGAACAGCAGGCAATGAATTTGAACAGACATGTAGGCCACTTAGCTTTTAATAAGATATTTGAACTGTTGTACAAGAAGGAATGAAACATATGTAAGGTTGCACAGAATTTTTGGAGTGCACTTATATCATCCTGAAACATACTGAAATTTCTAATAATACGCAGTACTTTCTACTTCATTAAATCAGAGCACCAGAGCATTTGAACAGGCTTTGTTTTGCTCTGGCAAAATGAAGGCAGTTATGAAACACTGTGCATGGAAATTCATATGTTGTTCACCCACAGGGGCCAACAGAGTATTATACACAATTGAAATGAGAATAAAAGGCCCATTTTTATTATGTCAATACAGTAAATGTATCATTATAGAGGTCCAATTCAAATTTCTCCTTTTGTAAAACACAATGACTCTGACAAGATCATTCTGCATTTGAAAGAAATGTTACAAGAAGTGTTGGGTTTATGTGATCAAGTGTCTTCCTCTAATTGGCTGGAAATTCCTTCATATTTTTACAAACCTTTTCTCTACTAAAGCACCACCAACAGACTGCATTTTCCGTTGACCAAGGAAAAAAAAAAATTCATACATTTACTTAACATTCAGAATAAATTATTTTGAAAGATGAACAAAAACAACCATGTATCTTCAGACAGTTATCAATATGATGAAATATTGATCATGCATGTATATTATAATGACTAGTATCATGCATATCATATATATATATCGACAAGAAATAGAGAGTAGTGTCATGCTTTCTGGCAGAGGTTTTCTAGAAATAGGCTTCCTAAGCGGGAAGAAGCTGTTCCATGTGCCACAGGTGTGTGCTGTGCAGCAGCAGATCGCACATCAAGCACCTCTTGCCTTAGATGCTTGGGGGTCAGATGATGGGAAAGTGGCTGCAGTGCAGGGTTGCAAATACAGGGTTCTGTTGCAAGGTAACACAAGGAGTCTCATGCACAGAGTGAGACACGACAGAGCCAAGTTTACACATGTCTACTAAAAGCATCTTGTTTGATTTGTAGTGACCTAATACTGTGGAGATTTGGTTTGTTTCATACTTCAGGGAAATTCAGTTCAAGTTGCTCACAGCGCCTCATTTTCAGTATCTATTTTTTTTATTTTCATTGCTTCTGTTAGTTCTGTCATAAAAACATCAAAGAGTTTCTCATTTTTTCTCTTCACGCACTTTGGAGCCTTTAGGAATACTGCTAAAATAATTTGGAGGTGCAGAAGTATCTGCCAAACCACCTGCGATGTTTCAAGATGTCACTTGAGAACATGACACAACACAGAAAGTGGCAAACAAGCACCCCACTGGGAAAGTTTTTTCGGTCAGCAGTTTGCCATAAGTCCACTGAAGTTAATTTCCATGTTCATTATAGGCATTCTTAACTTGAGGCAGCTGTAGAAAAGCTTGTAGAGTAAAGTGCTAATATGGAGACTCTCCTTCTGAAAAGGAGGAATGTTTTAAGTTACATAGTTTAATCAACTCTCGTAATAGATGGATTACCCCGTTCCGGAGTACTGCACAGAGGCAATATAGGCTCATTCCTCTATGTCTCCAGCTAATGTTTTTTTATGGGACAATGACAGGATAGTTTTGCTTTTTTAAAAACAACAAAAAAACCAAACTTTGGTGGTAGCTCTAAAGCTGATATACTGTTTTTAAGTTGCTAAGTTTAATAGCAACATTCTACATTTTAGGAAGAAAAAAAAAAAAAGATGAAGGAGCTATGGGCACTGGGAGCAAAGTATGAAAGAGGGAAAAATTTATTTCAGCAGCCACTGCAAGGCAATGAACAACAAGACTTAGTATTGATACAGAAAATGGGAATATATTTTTAAATACCTCAAGCATTTAAGACTTTTCCATTTTTTCTATTTTGAGGAGAAAGGATTTGTCAGAGTGTGTTTTGGATGTATGCCTCTATTTAATATATTTATTGGAGACAGGGAGACAGTCCCACTAACAGATCTGTTATCTAAATTTCCAAGCTTTGAGGTTTAGATATGCACAGCCCGCTCCACCTCTGAGCACCAGTCTGCTCCCCATCAGATTCTGCAGAAAAGAAATCCATGCACAAGAGAGGGCAACCAGCCACCCTTAGCCAAATCCCTACTAGGGAAAATTATGGAAATCGGCTTTCTGAGGTTCATACCAGCATATACCATTGCTCAGGCTAGAGGTAACCTCAATACAGTGGTTTGGGGGCCAAAGGTTTTAAATCATTTGTAAGAGTGGAAATAGCTACAGGAAAATGAAGTGTGGAGCAGCAGCTTCACAGCTGCAGAAACACCACCCGGTGTGCAGCACGCTGCTGGACAGCAATTGGCACGCTGCTGAGAACTTTCCGCTGTTACAGCCTGTCTGAAATGTATTTACAAAATATGTATTTTGATTTTACGTATTTCTTATTTATTCCCTTCGTTTCCGAGACAGAGAAGGTGTCTATCCAGCACCCAGTTAAAAAGATATATGAAATGATTCATCACTCAGAGAAGATTACATTTTTAAAAAAATACCTATCATCAAATACAAACCAGTCAACGTCTCTTCTTTTGTTCTTAGGTACTTTATTCTTACACAAGCACATTCACCAGTCAGTCTCTCTGGAAGCACTGCTGTGGCCAGTGCAAGCAATTTCAGTTTTTGAAACTGGGAAACTCAAAATGTTCGCCAGCACCACAGAGCGTGTGCTTTAACTTGGGCTGTTAGCTCCATCTCAGAGCAGCACTTAGGCTGTCACAGAATGTTTATGTGGTAGGACTTGGGAGACTTCCAGTCCTTAAATCTAAGGTCATGCCCTATTGTGCCCTTATTACCATATGCACACGTCAAATGTTCCTGCTCTGTCCAGACACACATTATCTCCCACTTTCCTGTGCTCTGGTTTTCACAGGAAGGAACAGAGCATGAACAGAGCACAGTGCACTGATACAATCTTGATCCTTAGAAGCCAGGACATAGCCCAAGCGTAATTGTACTGCCCATAACTACTCTTCATGTTGATCAGAAGGGCTTCCCTTAGCATTTGGAGAAATGAATGAGAACAGCATTACTTCTGCAATGGATTGGAACACATGCCCCAAATATTTTTTATGACTTTGTGCATCTTCCCCATATCCAGTCCTTGCAGCTCACTTGGTCCTATCTTGTATTTTGAGTGATCAAAAAAAAAAAAAAAAAAAAAAAAACTGTAATTAAATTGTTCTGCTCCATATTTTGCCTGGATGGGCTGCATTTTGTTCTTCAGATGGAGAACCAGAATGTATTCAGAACTCATCAATTAATATATTTGCATTTTATTTGCTCTCAATTGAATACAGTCAGAAACGGAAAAAACCCACCTATTAGAAAAACATTATGAGCTCACTTAAATCATATCCTGAAGAAGATGCTAACTAAAATTAGGATACTCAACATTTGAGAAGATTATGTGCAATGGCTTCAAATGCATTCTGAAAGATATTGTTTATTCTCCAGTCTAGCATGGGTGATGGTGAACCTAGTGTTCACACACACATCTCTTTTCCGGGAACAATGCACAAGATGAAAAGAGCCTGATACAACAGGTCAGAGTCAACTTGTCATTCGTTCTTTTAATTACTTATTTTCCCTAATTGTATACTTAAAGAGATTGTTTAGATGGTGACAAATCAGCTAGAAATCTAGAAAATCCGGTGAACTTCATTAATAAATCATGGGATCATAGAACAGTTTGGATTGGAAGGAACCTTAAAGGCCATCTAGTTCCAAACCCCACTGCCATGGGCAGGGACACCTTCCACCAGACCAGGTTGCTCAAAGCACATCCAGCCTGGCCTTGAATACTTCCAGGGAGAGGGAATAACTATTCTACATTGCACTGAAATTTCAATCAATCCATGCTAATAAACAGACACACTGGTTTAAGAATGTTTCTTTCATAAAGACTTAAAGTTTAAAGAAACAGATGAAAAATAATTCTCTTGCCTGTATCTACTCTGTATCTCTACTTCATATACTGCAGTAGCATCTGCAATGGTCATGAAAAAAAGAAAAAAAAAAAAAAGTAGCCTAAACAAATAATTATCTTTTTTTTCAGTTTACTGCAGTTTTGCAGCTGGCATCATGTTACCATTTACACATTTTGCAGCAGCTCTTTCCATTGACATGCAAAGATCATATATAACCACCTATGTGTTGTTGGTCCTCTCCCCTAGAGGTTTTTTTTAAGTCCAATTAAACAAAACGTCGTATTGAAAAGAAATTTATTTTTTAACAGAAGTCAAGCGGTACTCACATCAAATCATTTAGGAAGGTCTTTAAGAATGTTGAAATCTATCCAGATTAGTACCTGTATGTCTACAAGTATCTTTGTTAGTTAGAGCTTTAAGTAGTCATTCTACAGTTAAGAGTATTTAACATGCAGTTATACAAAAATATCTATGAGATCAGACTGAAGGTAGCATATGTTTGAAAGTTGAAAGCACAGGCTCCGATTCCAGCTTTTACTCACTATACGGCACTTACATGAGCTCCTAAAACAATGGACCATTTTGTTTTCCTGAAGCCAACTGTGTCAGGTAGGCAAATTAATGTAACAGTTGTCACTGATATTCAGTAGTTTTGTTAATATTATACTACACCAACAGGACTGTTCACATTAAGCCCTACAACCTGGAGAGACTTTGTGTGAATATGCCTGAATTTGAATGCTTCATGTTTCTGTTTAATAAGGCACAAAAACTTAAATGCACTGCACCAAATGCACTGCATGAAGCAAATTTCTACAATGGTAAAATTACTATTTTTCTATGCCTACAGTGAATTCAATAGCATAAAAGCTGCGGAGAAAATTTGATTCTGACTTGGAAGAGCTCAGAATCTACTGAAATAAAACTTATGGAGACATACTAGGCACATTCCATCCAAGAGATTAAATCAGAATGTAGGGGTGCACCATCTGTAACTTCTACATAAATATGTGCAGAAAATCAAAATATACATAATGATTATCTTACAGAAAAGATATTCTACAATCTGATCTCAGTTCTGTTTATGCCTAAAATCAGTGAAATGATAATAGTTTACTAAATTTTAACAAAAATGTAGAATCCTATTTATTTTGTTGAAAGTTGGGGCAGTTTTGAGATCATTTTTCCTACAGTAACACATATTGTAGATACGGAGCTCTATGAAAGTCTACCTAAGGGAAAGAATGCACTTACTATTTTTGAATGCTTGGAGGCATGATAATTTTACATACATTTAGAATTAAATTATGAATTCTTTACTCATATATTCAGTTATTTTCAACCCAATAGTTCAGTGATACAGCCAAATGAAAGGGCTAAGCACCTAAAAGGATGGCCACAAAGAAGACAGAGGTTCTATCTTCACAAGAAGCCACATGGAGAAGACAAGGGGCAATGGGTAAAAGTTGCACTGGAAGAGATTTCACAAGTTTTTCATAGTGAGGACAATCATTCACTGGAACAAGTTCCTCAGGGATGTGGTAGAGTTCCCATCAATGGACATTTTCAATACGCCATTGGACAGGATGCTAGATAATCTCATCCAAGCTCCCTTTTCCCATAAAAGGTTAGACCAGATGATCTTTCGAGGACCCTTTCAACCTGACCTGTTCTTTGGCTCTTCAATTTTATGAAAAACTGTTCATTAGTAAGAAATGTGGTACATGGCTTTAATCAAAAGAATTTCTCAAGATATTTATAAAATTATACACATGCTCAAATATCTTCCAACTAAGGTTCAAACCAGGACCTTAAAAACTAATTACTCTCCAAGTGTGAATTGTAATAAAACAAAAAAAACCCATATAAGCACATATGAGAACTCATTTCGGGGGGAAATGCTAAGTCTTATGTTTCATTGTTCCTTGAATAACAAAACAAAAGAAATCTAGCATATCCTGCTGGAACAAATTAATACTTAGAATGTTCTAGAAACAGGATGATGGCTGGTATCTATGGAAGTCCTGAAGAGATGTTAGGAATGAAGAATTGTGTGCAAGGTGTATATGCATGCATATTTTCAATGGAGGTCTTGTACAAATATAACATGGCCTTAGATCACGTGGTTATTGCTCTCCGACCCACCCATTTCTGAATGCCAGTATTCACAAAAGGCATAGTACATACATTCACAATGGTTTCGTACCTTCGCCCGATTTCCTTTGTTTTCCTAAATGTCTCCAAACTGACAATCCCTCACTTGAAAAATTACACCACTGGTAGTTTAAACATGATACTTCTCTAGCAAGTAACATGTGACAAATTCTGCCACTTTTACACTGAGCAGTACACAACTCCTAGTTGTCCCACTATCTACCACTGAAACTATTGAAAAGCAAGCTACTGTGCAGGTAGAGAAGTCAAAAACAGGAGCACTTAGATGAAGGAGCTTCCTTGGATACCGATAGCAACAAAGGTTAGAGTTGGAACAAAGTAGGAACAAAGGTTGGAATGAAGACTAAGTCTTTAGTATTTTCCACCATGATTTTGGCCGGAAAATCACAACACTGCTTATGAAGTTTGCCAATCATGCGTATTTGGGAAACACCATTACAGTGGAATCAGAATAACTTAAAAATGAAATAAATTGAGCTGACTAAAGACTGGAAACAGTTAGATTGCTATTATTAAGCAGCTTAAAATGCAAGGCTACATACTCAGGGAGTGACGTGAATTTCAGCTATGAAGTGGAAACTCAATAGAAACCAAACTAGAGGAAGACACATTTTGTAGTTCTGCTATAGGAATCATTTAAGCCACCTGTGCAACAAAAGGCAAATGGAATCTCATGATGCTATCAGGTAAGATATAATCAGCTGAACTGGAAAATTAAAATTATTGTACCAGACAAAATATCATACTCATGGAGCATGATACAGAGTTTTGGCAACCTATGTTCAAAAAATGTGAGCCTCTGGAATAGACACCGAGATCAACAGGCTGAATAACCAATATAAGAGAAAACCAGAACTGTGTAGACTGCTTACTCTCAGAAAGACTGTAAATGCTCTCTGCAAATATATTAGAGAAACAAAGAAGCACCAGAAAAGGGAAAGCCTCTTTAAATTAAAACAGCAAGCAAAAGCACCAGAGCAGAATGCTGCAATGTGATCTATTTAAGCTAGAGGAACATTTTCACCCTTAAGAGCAGCAATGCTCTGAATCAATCTCTCAGGACTTCAATAGCATTTTATTGCTGTAGCCTGTAAAGGCAGATAATAGATCACCTAGAAGACTTTCCCAGCCCTATTTTCTAACCTGTCCTGTACACCTACCGCAAAAATACAAACTTCCAAATAAGATTAAATTATCTGTGCTAAAGTAGCACTGCAAGTATGGGAAAAGTGCACATGATGTCACTCTTCACTATGTGGCCATATCTGTCCCTCTGCACTGGACAACACATGACACAGATACATCTACACTTTTTTTCTATGACAAAACATGAGACCTTTACAGTACGATTTTAAGCCCTTATCACCCAGTGTTCCAGTTTACCTCAAAATCAATTGAACAGAAGAAAAGTAAAACAAAACAGAATTTTAAACGCAGCATAAATATGAAAACAAAAGGTTAACATTGTTACTACTGAGTAGTAACAACATTCTGTGCCAGAAATATACTAGTATAACAATGTCATGTGAAGCATGCAGATCTTGCTGGTGAAAATAAGCCAGAGGCTGAAAAACATAGGCCCGCTGCTGTTTAATATCTTCTGCAGGTTTTTATACTCTAAATTAATTACTACTTCAGTCCATCTGTGGGAATCAAATACTACAAACAAATTTATTTTTGTCCTATATACTTAAAGACACATTCTGTAGATGTGGATTAGTAAAATTTAGTTGGTTTAAATTGAGCTACATCAACTACTGTCAGCAGAATTTTACTGCACTCACTGAGAGTGGAAAAATCATATTTATGTACTTCCGTGTGCAATATAAATTGTGGAATCTTATGTATTTGTATAGGATTTTATATGAATCAGCCATGAAGGACAAATGAACCACACCCAAATCTGTGAAGTGCTCAGTCCCTAATTGAGTGCTTTTTCCTTTCAAGTGAAGAAACTCACAGTCTCAATTTCACTGCTAAGTCAGTCTTAGACAAAAGCAAGATTCC
Organism: Baryphthengus martii; assembly: GCA_013396935.1. Lineage (NCBI taxonomy): Eukaryota > Metazoa > Chordata > Aves > Coraciiformes > Momotidae > Baryphthengus > Baryphthengus martii. The sequence continues at coordinate 288,019 of VWZK01007180.1, forward strand.
AGTTAACCTTACAGAATCACTGAATAGTTGAGGTTGTTGGAAGGGACTGCTGAAGGTCAGTCATCTGGTCCAACTCCCTGTCTTGTGTGGGCCCACCTACAGCCAGCTGCCCAGGACCACGTCGAGACGGCTTTTGTATATCTCCAAGGATGGAGACTTCACAATCTCTCTAGGCAACTTGTCACAGAACTCAGTCAGTAAAAACTGTTTCCTGATGCTCAGAGGGAATCTCCCAGGCCTCAGCTTGTGTCCATTGTCTCTGGTCCTAACATTGGGCACTACTGAAAAGAGCCTGGCTCTGTCATCTCTACACCCTCCCTTCAGGTGTTTATATGCATTAATAAGATCCCTCTGAGCCTTCCCTTCTCCATACTGAACAGTCCCAGCTCTCTCAGCCTTTCGTCATAGGAGAGATGTTTCATTCCTTTCATTATCCTTGTGGTCCTTTGTTAGATTCTCTTCATTATGTCCATGTCTCTCTTGCATTGAGGAGCCCAAAACTGGACACAGTGCTCCAGGGGTGGCCTAAAGAGTGCTGAGTAGAGGTGAAGGATCATCTCCCTCTCTACCTGCTGGCAATGCTTTGTCTAATGCAGCCCAGGGTATCATCAGCCTTCTTTGAAGCAAGGGTATGTTGCTGGCTCATGTCGCTATTTAATATTTGACAGCTTCCATAAACCTTATGAAATGGGGACTAAATATCAGTTTCTTGCAAGAGTTCTATATGTGATCTCATAATCTATTTATTAGTGGGATTTTTAGTATACTGTTCATAAACTCAGAGTATTCACCAATAATGATACTAAACATTTTGTTTACAGTAACAAATCTACTAATAATCCTAATCCTAGTAAAAATACTAGAACAAAACAACAAAACAGCTCAAGTTCAGTAAGAAATAAACATAGATATAATAATTAGGGCAAAGCAATACTAATTTTTTGGCAACAAATAATATATTCTGCCACACTGCATGATGAAAAATAGCACACCACATAGCTGCCCAACAAACTCCAGATAGCAATGTGAGATGCTAACTATCCAAAAGCAATGGATTTCCAAGGAAGTCAAATTAAGCAATGCCCTGAATATGACCTGAGATTTCACTGCAGTAACAGTTACTTTTGTGATCAGCATTCTCAGAGTCTCTGTGCTCTTGACGTTGCTTGAAATATGAACATTCTGAAAAAATGCACTGCTTTTTATGAAAGCTGCATCAACCATCTCAAACTTCAGCCACTGTCATGCTCAAGTTAAACATTCAAATACTCCACTGAAAACAACTAATTGCCTAAGCATTCAAGGAGGCGTCAAAGTCGTAAGAATCATAGCCTAGTCTGTGTTTTCAGTTCAGCTAGCTAAAGGTAAAAGAGGCTGCTAAAATTTCAAGATAAACTGGTGAGGTACAAAATGCCATTCTATCAGGAATTTTTTCAGTGAAAATATGCTTCCTACAGACAATTCTAGAATGGTAACAAAGGGCTGTCAAGGCCTGGAAGGCTGTATAATTGCTCAATCATGGATAGATAGCTCCATGGAAAGGAGCTGGAAAAGAAACTATCTGATAAAGAGATACAAATAGTGAAGAAATGTAAACATGCTTATGATTTACTGTAAGCAATGCTTTAACGAGCCAAGGGAAATAAATTATTTTTGTATATCCATCTACAAGCTATTTGTGATGCAAAGAGTCTTAATTTTAGGTTGGCTGCTTCATCACTTTTTTTCCCCTCAATGCATGAATGAATAAATATGTACTTCAGAGTTACACATTTGGCAAGAAGCAGAGCTCTGGCTATCTCTGGAAAAAATCTATTGTAATTTGTCCAAATTACAAGCTTTTTCAAGTTCTCACATACCCTTAAATTTAGCACTTTGACTCTCCAACAACCCGCCTTCATAACCTTGACAAAGCACAAAGCAGACTGCACATACACTATTCCCACAGAGTGGCTGAACATGCCTCAGCTCAGGGAATGCAGGGCAAAATTCAATCTTTACTGCCCATAATTGCTTCAGCTCCAAGTAATCCCAGAAAGAAACTCTTCTACATGCTCAACATCTATCCTCAGTTTCTCTCCCATTCACATGATAGCAGCTAGATTCAGCTCCCTGTTTCAGACACAGAAGGGATAAAAGCTGAGCTAAAGGCAGGAATCTGAGGAGGAAAGAAGAAAGGCGTAAATTATCATGAAAGCATGTACCCAGAAGGTGGAAAAAACTTCTGTCTAGCAGCTGGAAATGTGGAAAAAACCACCATGAAAAATTTGCTCATATCATGGAAAATCTGTCCTGGAACGTATAACACTATTATCATTGCCCAGACAACTCACAGAAATTACATATGCCCGATGCAATTGTGTCTGTATAAACTCTACGCTGCCTACCATTTTTGGTGCACAAATAGAAAATGGTGAATTAATAAACTGGGTTTTTTTGTAATGTTCACAATTTTGCCCTCCCCATCAGACCTAATGATTAATCATGTGACTTTGCAATTCTTGCACTATTTCTGTAACATTGTTTCTTTATGACATGAAAACCCTATGAAAAATAACAAGGAGGGGTAATTAAATTCAGAAAAAAAAATACACAAAAAAACCCCTGAAGCTCAACTGGTTTGAAAAAAATAAAGAAAACTGGTTAACAATGTTCATTAAAATGATTTAATCATTTGAAAACAAATCTTAGGACTGATGGACTTGATTATACGTAAAAATCAGCCTGTTCTCTGAATATCATCCCACCTTAAAATCCTAGGATATAAGCTGATAATCAACAGCTATGTATCTTCACCAATAAATTTCATCATTTGTGTACTATGTCAGTTTATTTACTGGAATTGCATTGATCTAAATGGAATGACTCTGACATAAAACTGGACACTGCTCCAATTAAAATGTACCTGTCAAGGTAATTAGCATTTTTAAAGGTGATTTGGCATGCTCCGGTGAAACACCACAGTAAGCAATTTGAAATAAAAAGTAGATCAAAATGGTATTGTCACTGCTGTGTTTGCCTTAAACAGCCCTTCCTGTACTAGCAAATCACAAACACCACCCTGCAGGTAACAGAATATTTTTAACAACTACATCACTTAAAAGGACAAGAAGCAAAACTCAATCATTGTATTAGAATGATGGAGTCCCAAGTCTTGTTGTAGGGCAGCAGCAGTAGTGCCCGTGCCTTGGGAGGGGGAGAGCAGCCTCCTGCCTGCGTCTGCCCTCACCAACTCCACGGAAATTGAGCTTTACAAGTTCGGTGGGAGAGTGGAATTAGCAAAGTGTGGCACTTCTGAGTAATGCTGCTGTGAAGGATAAGGCAGCAGTGGCCTCCAAGCAAATAATTCTCCTCTCGTGGTTTAATCTCAGATAAACTAAGGCAACTAAGCACTGCACAGCCCCTTGCTCACTTCCCCTTGCTCACTTCCCCCACAGCAATCTAGGGGAAAGAGAATTGGAAGGATAAAAGTGAGAAAACTCACGGACTGAGATAAGAACAGTTTAATAATGGACGTATAATAATAATAATAATAACAACAACAACAATATACTGTAATGAAAAGGAAAATAAATTAAAAAAAAAAAAAAAGAGATGTTAAGAACTAATATCCAAGAAAGACAAGTTATACAGATGAAAAACAATTGCTCATCACCAACCAACCAATGCCTAGCCAGTCCCTCAGCAGGTGCTCCCAGCCAGCTTTCCCTCTAGTTTATATGCTGAGCATGATGTCATATGTTATGGAATATCCCTTTGGTCAGCTGGGGTCAGCTGTCCTGGCTGGGTCTCCTCCCAACTTTTTGTGCACCCCCAGTTTACTTGCTGTTGAGGTGGTATGAGGAGCAGAAAAGGCCTTGACTCTGCAAGCACTGCTCAGCAAGAGCAAAAACATCTGTGTCATCAACATTGTTCCCAGCCCAAATCCAAAACATAGCTCCATAGCAGCTGTTATGAAGAAAATTAACTCTATCTCAGCCAAAATCTGCACACCTCCTCATCTCTAAGAGCCAGGGGCTAGTGAGGCTTAACTTCAAGGATTTATTACATGAGGATTGCCCTTTAGAGAGGTGAGATGCCAATTTTTCGTTGTGACAACTGATTTTTTTAAAAAGACTTACTAGGCTGCTGTTTCTATCTCTTCTCTTTTTGTCTTTTTTAGAAAATCATTTTCTTAGTCATTTTCTTAAACATAACCATGCTTTTAATCTTCATTTATGTCCTAACCCTGCACCATGCAAACAAATGAGAATCTTCACAGTAAATGAAACAAGCATTTGTCATCAACATTATACCTCAGATTGGCAACTATTTCTCATATGAAATACAGAGCTACAGTTCTTTCATATTATTGTTTTATAGCATATGCATTTGTAAAAAGAGAAAGTATTTCCCTGTCACACAAAAAGTTTTGCTATTACTGGGCCTTGCTGAATAAACTCATGCACCTACCACCTCCTAGGATCAATTTTTCCTAGATATAATATTTTTGCAAGAAGACAGAAAATAAGAAGATATACTGCATTCATCAAGTCCAGAACCGCTCAGAAGAAGAATTTCTTTCTGTTCTCCTGTGGGAACCCTATTCTAATTAAACTGACTGCATCTTGATGTTGATAGATGTATTCATCTGTATAAGCAGAAAAAAATATTTTCTCATAGGGTATTTCTCATATACTGCATATCCAAAAAAAAAAAAAAAGAGATGATAAGCATATTCAGAGCAGTTTACTCAATAAATAAACCAGAACAAAATCCCCAACAAACATCACAACAAAGAGAAACATCCCACAAAGTGCATAAAGACGATAACATCTCAAATTTCCTCAGGAATCATGCTGTGACTAAACACTGTTCACATTTAATATATTCCTTCTCAAACCCTGCAGTTCTTATTTATATTTTTAATCAGAAAAATTATTCAAGGCTTCATCACAGCTTTTACAGAAGTGAATGATTGGAGACTATCTACGGGGCATCTGAAACATAGTGAAGGAAAACCCCAATCCACTGAAGCAACAGGATGTCTTGCTAATGATAGTATAGTGCCAGAACTCAATCCAGAGCTTTTATTAAAAATTCTAAAACTAAGGCATTAGGACACATACAGCAACCTGAATACTTAAGCTCAAGGGGGACCTTATGCATACAGAATCCATGTCTTGCATCACTTGCCCTGTAAGTAGAAGCTAGAGTCTTGTTCAGCCTGCGGCAGACATGGCTTTAGGAGGACAAAGCTGCAGTCCCCTAGCACCCAGGGGTAGTCCAGTAAAAAGATCAAATTGGGTTCTTCAGCAGCATGGCAGGAGGATGGGAGACAACGGGCTGCAGCTGAAACAAGAGCTGTTTCAGGAAAGGAAGCGCTTTCTCACTCACAAGGACTGTCAGGCAGTGGATCAGCTCATCCAGAGAGGCTGCGCAGTCCCTGTCCATGGAGATAAAGCCCTCAACAACCAGGTCTAAACTCACAGCTGACTCAGCTGTAGGCTGGAAATTGAACTACAGACTTCCTCCCAGCCTGAATTTTAACGATTGTCCTACAGCACATATCCTCCTGACAGGCAATGAAAAATCACACTTTGCAAATAATAGGAGTACAAACCAGTGAAGTTCATTCTGTAGACCAGACAGCTGCATAGTAACTAGAAAAACACATCTAGACATGCTTCCTTAAGGAAGTTTTTTCATTCCATGCTGGCATACATGTGCACAACAGAAAGCAGTTATGAGATTGTTCACTCATCCATACAGAAAAGGAAAGTAGTCACAACTACATACATTTAGAAACTTTTTGTTGAAAGTGCTATTTTATTGAATCTTGGAAGTTTGAAATTTCTCAGGTTCATCTAGTTTCACCTAACATCAAGGTTCCAAAATAATCCTAATGAATACTCCTCACTGCCAGGAACATCAGTGCTCCATCTCCAGCCCTGAAAGAGATAAACCTGACAAGTACATTTCAAAGCCCTTGACATAGTCACTTCTGTAGTTAAGGGAGTACAAAGAGTATAGTCTCAAGGACTGCCTGCAATGTGCATGCATTTTGATTTGCTGCAAACTGCCATGAAAAAAAAATAAAATCTTTGTCTTGGTCCAATTCATACTCAAGCAGACAAATACAGTAAGTGTACATTTTCAAGAACAAAAAAAATCTTTCCTTCAGCTCAGTTACCCTTTACACATGCTAACGAGCTTCAGGAGAAACTCTGCAAGCTAAATATGCACGTGTGTGCATTCTATAAGGCACTCTAAGGAACTATTTGCAACTAAGGGAGGTTAACAGTTAAAACTACACCACCATAAACATAACAATTTATTGAAATGTTTCCTATTTTGCTATCAATTACACTGAATATTACACTCCTCTGGCTGTATTTATTCCAGTATTTGATCTGCCCTGATGCAACTCCTCTACAGAAGGGGAAGGCAGAGTAGCATGGAATTTACTGCATTTTTCTTTACAGAAAGAAACCCCCAAACAGAGCATCCAGACTCTAAATCCACTGTATTCTGCTGGAGCAGTATGAAAAGCAGGTTTCCTTAAACCAAGGATCTAATCCAAAGATGAAGTCAAGTCAATGTTGGCATGGTTTGTGTTTGTTACTTTTTTCAAACATCTTAATAACACTCCTGCTGTGCAAGTATATGGCTGATCTCTACCAACGGCAAGGACTAGGCAGTTAATTACAGGTTCAGAAGATATTAGGCAATCAGTATAACAGCCATACATGTTTCAATGGACACAACATACTGTTCATATCCATACACACAGAAACAGTAACCTCATGAACTAAGAGAGAATATGATAGGCAGAATATGCACATGCTGAAGGATTGTCATGTGTCTGTGGGACCAGAAAAGAGTGGAGTGCAAGAATGTTCATTATGAAGGCAAAATTTCTTCCCAAATTTCCTGGGGACCCTGTGAGCTGAACTACAAAGTCAAGCTCTTTCAATTCTACCTACATTGCTGCCTTTCACAGGAAAAGTGTTACATATATATATGTAAGTGTTACATATCATTGGATATGTTTAATCTACGGGACCTCTCGGTTGTCAAACACACCAGACACAAGCACATATCCCAACTCACACAGGGATAACAACTTGGCTGCATTAACTTCCTACTATCCCAGGCTTGGCTTCACTAGGAAGATATGGGATACTATCCAGTTGACTTCTTTTCTGGGTGATTAAGATCCCAGGAGTCTAGGGCACATATGTTCAATGTAGTTACAAACATCACTACAGACTCCAACTTTCTTTTCCTGTTTACAAGCTTTACTCTGTGCTCAGCAGAGTCAATAGAAATTCTTTATTACGTGTACTATCATACTTCATCACACTTGCTTAACATAAAAAATAGTTACTAAATGATAAAAAGTGCAATGCTTTGTGAGAAGCATGTATCTTCTAAGAAATAGCCAGAAATGTTCAATAAAGTAATAATAAAAATGTGGATAAATCCAGTGATATTAACTTCTATATGTGCTTTATAACAAACTTCATCACTTACATTATTTACTTTTAAATGAGAGGATTAAATAGTAGCCTACGGTTATCAGTATAACATCTTTGTTAAAATTTGTACATATTACAGAAACATAGGGTAAAACACCTGAGTAAAACTTCATTAAACCAATTCTTGAGAAAACAGTATCTTGTTTTGTTGATGGTGGTTTTTTCACTGTATCTAGGATATGTTTCTTCCTTCTGTTTTGTTTTTAGTTACCATAGCATGAAAAAAAGAAAACAATTTTTTTAAGTGGTAAACCTAACCTGTATACTGTGCTTGTTTTGTACAAATATTGTTTTATTCATAACATTTAGCACTTCCTTTTCTGTGTCATTGTATCACGACACACCTGAGGTCACTTTCTAGAAATCTTAAAGGTCTTGGCCTGATTGTGACTTCACACTGAGCCATTCCACCGACATCATTAGAGAAGAAATTAGAGCAGAATAAAAATCACAGCGAGCAAAGCTTATTTAGACTGGGGTCTACATTATCTCGTAAAGTCAGACCAATTGAAAGGAAAAACAGGCCACACATTTAAACTTTACCTTTTTTAATCAGTCTTTTTTATTTTGATACTCCCTAGGATGCTTCTATTGTATTTCTAAAATAGTAAGCCAAAATTATCATGAGAACCCACACAGACATGAAGTATCTGAATTCCATAATCAGTAAACAAAATCCCTGACACCCTTCAGGACTCGTAAGAGCACTTGGCAGTTTTATCTAAAGGTAACAAAATAACGGAAGGCAAAACATGAGGACTGTGTTGTAGATTAGAATATCATGATCGTGGTGATGAACTCGGTGAAAGGAAACTGCAGTTCATCAAACATTACCACCCCCAAACATTTGCTTATTTTTAGTTATAAGTTAACTTTTAAAAACACACTAAGATCTGGGTTATTAGGCAAAATATCTAACAGTTAAGATACACTATGGTAAAGCTGCCTTCCCAGTCTGAATTATGGACCCTGTAGGAAGCCGGAGCTGCAACTGCGCTTTCCAAAGAATCGAGCCCCTTCTGTTCCCACACCAGTAGTCAGTTCTCTACCTCCACAGGGGAAGCAGCAGCTCCAGCGTGGGCTTTCAGGGCTCTGGCACAGGCAAAGTAGGCAGCACAGTAGTCACCTTGTTCCTGTCCAGTAACGTGCTGCCTTTACTTTATGTATGCCAAGTGCACTCCTGTTAAATGCATGACTTTCTCAGGAGGTGTTAAAGAAGCACTGTGAGCACCGGTGGTGCAGAAGGGATGCAATGGTGACAGGAAAGATAGTACAAGAGCTCAATTTCATTTCCTGTTTAGAAATATAGCTGCATGGCCATATGCTGTAACTGAGATGAAACTGTGGTGCTGGCTCATGAACACAACAAGTGAACCTGATTTACAACACTGATGGGCATTTCCTACCAGGATACAGCAACTGGTGATAAACTAAACACGATCTTGCAACACAGGAACGGCATTTGCCTTACTCTCCTTATGACAAGAATGGGACAAATAGCTGACATTTCTCTGTTAGCATCTAGTCAAACAAATCAAAACAGAATTTGTTCATCTCCTCTGCAGTTTGTGGCCTATCCATCATGTCTATTCCAAGATAACAACTGGTTTGTTTCAGACAAAAACTGAGATCTGTGCTGCCCTAAGAAGTCAGCTGCTCATTCTGCTTTATGCATGTCCACTGGAGAGGAAGAGGTCTCAGGCCATTCTAAACTAATAAATAAATATCCAAATACCTACATGATGTCAGAGAAATAAAATATTTTATTATGATAATTCATATTATGTAGTATTATCAGCAGTTCATGTCATAAGTTTTCCTAATTTCAGTTTTGATTTCTTCTATTATTTTTGCCATGATAAATAAGCTTTTATTATAATATTTAGGTATTACTGACCAGTATGAAATCATACTCTAGAAAAAAAACCAAAAACACACCAAAAAACCAACACATTAACAAAGAAATGTATTTACTGGGTGAATTTCTCCCACCTCTACACTCCTGGGAGAATCCAGACCTTGACAACTTGTTTTTTACTTACCAGTAAGATTTCTGGCTGGTGAAGGGAAGCCACACTCCAGACAAAGCATACTGCTCAAGTAATTAATTTTGAATGACCTCCAGCCAATCCTCCTAGAAGCAATGAATTTGTAGCAGCATCCTGAGCAGGAGGGGCAGGGAGCACAGTATGGAGAGAGCAAGCCAACGGTGGATGGCGAGAGGGGCTGGACTTGACAGCAGAGGTGGCAAAAGGGCTAAGCATTGGGGTGAGGGATCAAACCCTGTCAGCCTCCTCAGACAAGGTCAGATTGTGAAATAACTGCAAGACTTGAATTCTTTCCTATTAATTCAGTGCTGTGTTTCACATCATGCTTATACAAACTCTTCCTGTATCAGTTTGGTTAAGGTTTTCTCAAGATGACAATGTTTGCATGCAAGACTGCATCTTTTAATTTTGAATCATTCCTCTAGTCTGGGAAAGCAGTATTTTGTATCTGTGACACAGTAGAAAAATTAAATGCTATCTGGTCAACAAACAAGTCCAAACATGTCTGGATGGCACACAGGGCTCAATACTTCACTCAGCTGCTTAATGGGTTACAACGTTCACAGCATTACAACAAACTGTTTAATGTGTTTTCAGCTCACTCTGCTTTTATATCCTTGGCATAGATGTTTGACTACTGATGTTACTTCATACCAGGAAACTAGAAAAACAGAGACGGAAATGATTACGTGCTACAACTTAGTATCTTGATGTATGCCTTAAAAAACTGATAATTTCACATACCACAGTCTTTTCTAATTGTTTTGGCAAAGGAGTCACACTTCCTGAAAGACATTGATCCAACTCCAAGAAGCATTTATGAACTTCAGCAGGTACAACCTAGTGCCCTAATCTGGAGAGAACTTCCTAGTGAAATGTTGTGAAAAACAATCAGTTTCCCATTGCTATTCTAGACTAGTCCAAACTTAGTGGTAAACTTTTTACACTACCAAAAAGAGTACTAAAGAGTGGTTTTGAAGGCAAACATCTGCTGATACCCTGCAGACCACCATTCATTAGGGTTACGAGAAAGTAGTAGGCCCTTCAGCCTCTCAGCAATGAAGGGTAACTGTCACCTTCACGATGTAAAATAAAACTACTGCACCCATACTTCTGTAGGTAACTCCTATTAAAGTATTAACACAGTTAATACAAACAGAATTAATGGATTTACACACTTATATGAAGTGTGTGTGCCAATTTGTGCTTGAACATTTTTAATGAAAATGATGAGGCAATGAGACTCATGCTTCAGGGAAATTAAAACATTGCAGAATCATTAAGTTAGGTTTTCTATACCAGCAGGTCTGCAAGGAAGTGCTCTGCATGAAATGCAAAATCAGAAGTCAATCACATAACATCACATTATTCTTCCCTCTCCCCAGGTGCAGCACAGTAGGGTTAGAGATATGGGTAGGGGAGTGTCGCGGTTTAGGGTGAGGGCAGCCCCAAANTCTTGGTACTAACTCTAAACATTGGGCATTATCACTGCCAGAAGCAGCCACTGACTGCGAAAACAGGCTGCTAATTTCAGAAAGTGCCATTAGCTAAAGGAACTGAGCTGAAAAGTAAAAATCACTGAATGGAACTGTTCTGTTCTAACTCAAACCAGGACAGGGAGGGACATGGAGCATGCTTCGCTGAGACCTTCCCAGTATCAGCAGCTCCTGTCAGGCATCATTACTGACTGATTCAAGCTGCAACGTAATCCTGTATGTGAAAGCCCCAGTCATTTCTAGGACACCAACTTACTGTATTACGCTCTTTAGTGGCCTTAATACATTACGTTTAGCTTAGTAGAGTGCCTATAGAAAACTCCTGCTTCTAATTCTAATCAAGCATATTCATATTTTTAGGATGCATTTAGCATTATGCCCTAGCAATACAAACATTTGGTAGGTGCCATACGGACATCGACAAAACACACAGAGCTTGCTCAAAGGTTGTGCCTGAGTCTTTAACACATGAATTGTCCCTCTGATATCATTAGCTGCATTTACATAACCATAGACTCATAGAATCGTTTTGGTTGGAAGGGATCTTTAAGATCATCAAGCCTAATGATAGAGGCCAGCTCCTCAGCACTCTACTCAAGTGAAATGGAGCAATGTTTACTTACCCTGCTGAGGTTATTTCCATCCTTATATAAGCTTTTGCATTAGGAAAAAATATAATGCAATCAAACATTGGAAAAACAGGGAGAAAATGAGAGTAGAAAGCAAATGTAGAAACAGATTTACACTTAGCAAGAGTTACAAAAATTACCGTTAGTTATTTTGAAAAAAAATGGAGTTTAAATAACCCTAAAGCCTAGACAATAAGTACATAACACAGTGTTAAAAAAACCCACAACAACTATTTTTGCCTATATCATTACAAATACTGCTTTAAAAGTAAATTTTAGCAAGAGGTTTTGCTAATCTTTGAAAACATTCAAAGTTCTTCCTAGATGGAACAGAATCGAGCAAGGGAAAAGTTACTAAGTATGGTTTTATTGAATTTTTTAAAATCTAATTCAAAACTTCCAGATATTTTTTTTTTATCTTCCCAGGCCAGAAAAAAAATAGCAGAGTTTCCCAGCCTAAAAATCTTTTTTAAAAAAAATTAATTGTGAACAGCTAAACTGGGAAATATGAACAACTGAATGTGAAAAATGATCTATCTTATGTTAAGTCTCAGCCAAGCTGGATGACATCCACAGATTTGGGTGTGTACACTTACAAAAACCGCAAAAGAATAAACAAACAGATAGACAATCACTGTGGCCATTAAAACTACTTAAGCTCTTACAGAAAAATAGGGAATGCAAAATAGTGGGGTTTAGTAGTTTCCAGCATAAAAGCAAGCAGAGTCCTAACATGCTGTCACATCCTATCAAGGTCAAAAGCAGTCTGCCCTCCTGATGAATCAATATAACATTGCATGAAGACAATCTGAGAGGCATAGGATATTAAAATGTCGGTATTTTAATGCTAGTGTGGAGTGCATGATGGGACATCTTACAGGTACCTTTATTTCTTATTATTAGAGAAGCACAGGAATCTCAGTGATGTCAAACGCAGCTGAAGGTGCTCTTAATTTCTGAAAATGAGGCCATTTGTATTTAGGTACAGAAATATGGATATAGCTCTAGGGATCCAAGTTAAAAATGTAGCCTTCAAAAAATAAACAGTGAGGTATATTACAAGTCAAAAGTATTGCAGTGAGGCTAAGTAAATCTTGAAATTGTGCCCCATTTAAAATTTATGATTGAGCTGCATGTGTCCCTGCAAAATAAACTATTTGATTACAGTTCCTCTTCATCCCCCACAGCAAGTAACATTTTAGATAAGAATAAAATATGACAGTGCCCCTGGGAAATATCCTTCAGCTTACATGCACATGTTCACGCATGTCTACATGAATGAGCAACATATCTGTGCACACACCTGTCAATTTGGGAAAGGTATATCTATTTTAGTTACTATTTCAGTGTTAACAGTACTTCCTAGACAGAATTCAAGTACTGGGGTGGAGGGGGAATCACCCTAAATCGCCATTTCAAAATGTAGGGGGTTTACACAAAGAATAAATAGGGAAACAGATACATGCACAATGATTCTTCACCAGGCTTTGTCAGGCATTGCCACGGAGGTCAGGTTCTACCAATAAATGAGAACTGAAAGCCGGGATAAGCCTTACACGCGAGTGTCTGGCCTGTGAGTCTGCATAGAGGGTTTCCCCAAACGTCAGCTGAGTCATCCCAACCAGCTGTTCCTAGATGTTCAATTTGCCACTTGGCTGAAATTCTACTCCTTTTCCTTGTGGCTGCTCCTGCCAACCTAGATCTGGTCCCTGTACCCACTTAATCCATCTGAAGTTTCTCCTGCTTGACCTGCATTTTTCTTTAGGGCCCTGCCCTGTTTCATGTGCTCTCTTTCTGATTCCCAGTGCGGCTTCTGAGTCTCAGAAATTAACCAGCACCTCCACAGTGGCAGGGCATCTCCACATACCCTTAATCCCTGACCACAATTCTGGGGTCCCACTTTTGAATCCTTCCCATTGGAAACAAGTGCACATGTATTAGTTGTATTTCCTGGCTACCTACTCTGTCACTGCTTTTTCATACAGCAGCAATTTCTCCAACAATCTTGTTAGGTGGCTTCCCTGAGCCAGAGTTTCGATTATGATTCTCATTATTGTAATAGAATTATATTTGTGCATGGCTTGCTTGGTGGGCTTTCTGTCACTGAACACACACATGTTACAAAAACATCTATAATTTAATGTAGACATAGTTGAACTAAAATCTTCACCTGAAACATCCTCTTTTGTCCTGATAAAAATAATCCTTTGTGTTTTCTTCTTGACTAATACAAATACTTCTTCACACTGTTTTCTAGATGCTGAGGTAGAAAAATATGTCTCTAATAGAGTTGAAGAAGCACTCAGGAAAAATACAAACTTGAATATTGCTTTGCATGAAGGAATCTTTCCCTTCAAAATCTACTGACAAGAATCTAAAATTTGTAAGTGATAAGTTACAAATGAAAACTTGATTTGATAATTTAAATAATGATTTGGATTAATTAGTAACAGTTTGCTTCATAGAGGAAATAACCCAGTATTCACATTCCCCTGAACAAACCATACACTGTGTTGACAGTATTATAAATAAAATTTGGAGAAACATAAGTGACTCAGTAATGAGTCCAAAACCCAGAATATTAGAAAAGTATTACCAAAGACCAGTGCTGTACAAGTACTAATGCACAGATCTGGGATCATAAATTACTGATATTGCCTTCTCCAGATGTTCTGTATTAAACAGTTTGTTGATATTTACAATTTTAAAAATATAAATACAGAGTAGCATTACCATTCATAGCTAATTCACAGTAAAGAATACTGCACATCAGAATAAAAGTCTAACCTTTTATTATGGCATTACAACTTAAAATAAACCCTGTTTGGATATTATGTAGGATCAGACTTAATAGATTCTGATCATAAATCACTATTAAGTAATCAGCTGTGACTTGGTCTGAGTGGTAGGTCTCTCCTGTAGGACGCCCCACCTCCAGCTCTTCGCAAGAGCTATCAAACCACTCACCCATCCTACCCTCCAGAAATGTGTTAGAGACCTTAGAGGTGCCATAAAAGAACAGCTCCTAAATTCTCACATGGGCCAGGACTACTAGCTGTGAAAGACTTGTAGGACAGTCTCAACACTTCTCCTTAGGAGACAGCCCTACCAGAAGGGATCCATACACATGGACATTTTGCCAAGAGTATCAGTGAAAGTATTGTCAGATCCCAGGCATTATTTTCTACTAATGTACACCTTAACAAAACAAAAACAACAACAGAAAAAGTAACAGTGGTATTTATATTTTCGCTTTTCTGTATAAACAGTTTGCATTGTTATTCTCACCAGCTGGATAACAAACACATGCACTCTACAGATAAAAGTAATGGAAGCATTCTGAAGACTGAGGCAGTCTTTCTATTTCTGGGTGGATCAGTAGAGTACCATGGCAGGGTGATTTGGCAGGGCCATGGAGGTCAAGAAGTCACCAGCAGTCAAGTTATAATTAACTGCTGATTGAGGAGAGACTGCTTCAAGCAGCTTGAGGATCTATGGCAATGAAACTACTGAAGCACAAAAGAGGTACAGAGGTGAAAAAGGTAACTATCATTCAAAATTGTGAGGAAGGTACATTCTGTACTTTCAGCACTTCCAAAGCTTTCAAGGTGGAAAAAACATAGTTCTTTGAAGGAAGTTCTACCACATTCTAGTTGCGGTAAGATGAAGAACCATGTTAGTCCCTCGTGGCTACAACTAAGCTGTTCAGAAGAGACATTTGACTCTTCTTTTAAGTCAGTTGCCTACAGTATAGAAACTATTTTATTATTTGTCCTTCTGTAGCATCACCCTCTTCATATCATCTTAAAACAGCAAAGACATTCTTTCTTCCCCTAGCACCAATATGTATGTCCATGCTTGGTCTATCTACTTACCTATTCAAATCCACTTTCCCTTTTTTTTTCATTTTGTTTCTATGGTCCATTGTGCTCTGTAATGGATGTAGCATGCAGCTACTAAAATAATTTTCTTCAGCAACCTCCTCAACAATGTGATTTCCCTAACTGATACCTTCTTTGGTATTCTTCTGTCATTTCAAATTAAAATATTTTTAAAAACCCAAAACGACAAACAAAATCAAGGCTCTCCATAAATCTTTTAACTTATAATTAGTTCCTACAGTGTCATTTATAGAAATCTCATCTTTCCTATAGTTTATTTCTCTTCCTTTGCTTTGCTTTCAAATCGCTCTCACGATCTCAAATGGCTGATGCATCACACAGTAACAAGCAGCTGAGACTCTCAGCTTGGAAATCCCTTTTGAAATTACCTTTCCCTAAAGCTCATAAATATAAACAATCTATACTATTCATTGGTTCAAAAAAAATCTTGTAAGATAGTATCTTCTCTTTCTTCAAAGTCATCTGGTATGTTTACATACAGCCTGCAAATTCAGATTACGTTCTTTGAGTGAAAACTTATTTTTCATCTACAGCTCGTAACTACATAGTTGATAGCACAAAGAATTTGATTAAGATGTTTCCAGATCATCTCTAGTGAAAAAAATCATGACCCTGTAGATGCTAACTTTGCAATTTCGTTAAGACTAACTCTGACTATCAGTTGAAGGTAAATACTGCCCACAGAAATTTTACGTGTCACTGGACCAAGTGGCTAACTGATGTTGGAGCAGGTTGCCACTACACACTTAATTCCTCTGATTCCTCCATGTCAAAATTTGTCAAATCTCAAAAGAACTTTTGACACCTCATCAGCTCTGGTTTTTGGGGTTTTTCGCAAGTTGCCACTGATTTGAAGAACCTAGCATTAACATTAGAGCATTACATAAATGCTGCCACCTCTGATAATATTTTCTGCTCTTTTCAGGTTTCAGAGAAAAGATTCACACAGAACACTTTAAAGCAGCTACAAAACCTAAATTGTATCAGGCTAGTATAAAAAAAATATACAATTTAAAATTGTATCACATGCCATAAAATGTTTTAAAAATACTGTAAAAATACAGCAGCCTTATTAAATTAGCTTAAGGCTTAATTTTGTCAATGCATGTAGAAAATAGTTCTGCAACAGGACAGAATTTGGTATTTTTAAACATAGGGAGAGAGAGGCACAGTTACTTTTGCATTAGATCACTGAATTATGGTAATTTACGATCACTTGAAAAAGACCCCTCACCCATACCACCGTCTCCCACCAATAGGATAGTTTTATTTTAAAAGAAGCCAATATCCAGAACTAGCGGTGCTTAGGACAAAGGTAACTGAGTTTCTATATTTTGTAAGTGTTCACCAATACTATATTTGCCCACAGCTTTTCCTGGCTCTGTCCAGTGTTCATTGTCTTTTGGTTTCTTAAGCACTAAAAATAACCACCATCTGAAGAAGAACCTCCTTTCTAGAAAACAAACAAAATTCCAAACATAAATTCAACACAAGCATTATTTCCTTCTGATGTTTTTGTCATGATTTCAAGTTCTTCATGAAAACAACGTATGGGTGGAGTACCACGCAGACTGGAAGGGCAGCTGTGACCTCACTTACAACTCTCATTAAAGCAGGAGAGGGGTCAGTGCCTTTTCCACAGTTAAGTGTTTATGATCTGCGAGGGTCTTTATGGGGTGTCACTTCCCAGTATTTTCCTTTTTTTTTTTATGAAATATCACTGTGCATTATTGTATGACAGAGATGCAGGATGAATACAGAACTGTGTTTATCCTGTTTATTTATCAGTCGTAATTATTACATAATAAATAAAGCACAGAAATCTGCAGCTACAGGTACTTAGCTTCTGCTAAGTATTTCCCTGTCCTTGCTTAACTGGGAGCCCAAACTGGACACAACACTCCAGATGTGATCTCACTAGGGCAGAGTAGAGAGGGAGAAGAACCTCCCTTGACCTGCTGGACACACTCTTCTTGATGCCCCCCCCAGGAGACCATGGCCTTCTTGGCCACAAGGGCCCATTGCTGTCCCTTAGATAAGTCCACCAACACTCCGAGGTCCTCTTATCTCTCTTATCTGATGTAATTAGGTCTTTCCTATCTTTGCTCCACAAATGTACAAAAACATGGTTTGCCTTCCAAGCAGGGATGTTGTAAAGATAAATGTTTTAAAAACTTGGAGAAATTTAGTTAACATAGAAGTGAGGATCATACAATTGCAATAAAATGCCACGAATGTGCTACGAATACATTGCTGTTTCTTGTCAGCAGAACTCTACTTCATAAAAAGGAATAAAAGGATGTTTCAATTGATTTTAGTACTTAATTTAAACATTATATCACAGCACTTCTACAGCTGCTGTGTTCGGGCTTTGCCAATTAGAATCCACTATGTACTCATTTTATATTTGGAAGATAGCAAACATTTCTGGTTTAGATAAGAATTTGATCAACTGGACTTGAAACATCTGTGTCTGTTCCTTTATGATGTATGTATATGTATACGCACACATATAGATTTACACATGAATTTGCTGTATCAAATCTCCAGCTTTGCACTGCTTAAGATTTTAATTTCAGACTGAAGATCTAAAAGCAGTCACCAGGAACCCAAGGCTTGCTGAACAAAGTGCACAGGAGCACAGTATTCATATTAATAAAAACCAGTACAAAAATTAAGATGAGTGTATCGTACTGCATACCATACGCAAGCTTCAATATTCAAGCTGTCCCAAAATCTGATTAGCAGAGGTTAAACAAGCAAAGAGATTTCTTCCTAATTCCCATCCATACAAACTCCTACCAACAATCAGGAGTGCTTGCAGCCCCTCAAACACTGAACTCTACAACAGGAAGTTATACTTTCACTTTCCCTTCCAGTGTGGTTTTATTATATCTGAGCTGCTTTAAAGTCCGTAAGAAAAATCAGTGAAATGCACCATTCACTGCTTAGCTGAGAGTTTGAGGTCTGTCCCTTCATAGGCATCAAGCCTTTCACATATTTTTACCTCAGTGCAAAGTTGATCAACCTGGTAATATTTGCCAAAGGGAGAAGCGATTCCTTGTGCCCTTTTCTACTCCACTTCTCACTTCCACTTGCTCGCAAAAGAAAAACCGTCACTTAGGATTGAATTCTGAAATTATGTAGGTGATCAGGACAAGGTGATCACATACTCTTCTGGCTTCACAATTATTAACTCTTTCAGTTTAGAACACAGTCTTATCTGGTGCACCTGGTGCTAGCTTCTCCAAAACATCTGTCTCAGCCTTCACTAAATTACTGAGGTTCTCCCTCAAGGGACAACACATCAGCTGCAAGCCCTGCATGTTTTCTATACAGCAGTAAGGGTCTTATACTATTATCCTCACTATGTTTTTCAGTCTTTATTTGAGCCTTAGTTGCAGAAAAAAATCTAGATGTATACATACTCTTGATATGACGGGTGGAAAAAAGGAAATTAAAGAAATTATATTATTAGATTATATATTATATCAGAAACCAACAACGTAACCTGATTTCGTCTGTAGTGGTGAACAGCAGAGCACAGTAAGTCCTCACTGTGGTTATAGAGACCTAGTGAACTTAAAAATCTTCAGCTTGGGATTTACTTGCTGTAAGGACTTTTTCTCTTTAGCTTTAGGTTTATCTCAGTCTGTCTAAAGGTTTTTATCTTTGGTTTTTGTGTGTGTGGGAAAGGAGACAATTTTCCCTCCAAATAAAGCACAGCCTTTTCTTTTTTTTTTTTTTTTTTAAGCTGCCAAAGCAGCTTATGTCCAGCATTGCTGGCAATCGGCCACCAATTCTGTCCAGTCACTCAGAAAAAAAATAATTCTGGAGAACAGATGATCACCACCCTGTAGCACTGGTTTGAGACAGAATGAAAGAGGTCATATAAATGAAGCATATGGCTTCCAGTGAAAAGCTATTGAGTCATATCTTTAGATCTCAGTACCTCAGGTTAAATATTTCCATGACAAAATATAAATCTAGACAACAATACCTAAAAATAAACCTGAACCAATAACCACTGCACACTCTTAATTATATGCAAGTATCAGCTACTAACAAGCTTTTAATTCTTTCTGATTCTATTTCTGCAGCAAAAACGTAAAAAGTGATGAAATTTAGATAATGGTAAAATAACTTCTCTCATCCAAGTCAATTATTAGTAAAGCATATAATGAAATTGGAAGTTTTTAAAGTCTACAAGAATCCAAGCAATAGGTTTTAGTAAAAAAGGCCAGAGAAAACCAAAAGGTAACAATTGACTAGTCTGAAACTACTCTAGTTACATGGACTCAGGGCTCCAAATTATTTGAAAACTGCATTAATGACCTAGAAAACAATATGCCTTTATCAGGAAGAGAGAAGAAATGGAGGTATGTCTTTACAGCCAACTAATGAACACCTCCTGCTGTATAATTCAGAACTCATGGCCAAAGCAAGTGCAAGGGAATGCTGCAGGATCAAGGACACACAACCCAGCATCCACCCGTCGCCCAGTAACTAGCAAGCAGTCAAATCCTGATAGGGAGCAAGTAAGTAATGATAGTATAGATATTTTGATTGTACTCAGAACTAAAATTACTAATTCAGATTAAAGACTTATTTTTAAGTGTTAGCATTTTCAAACAGAATACTGGGACCTAGGTAGAAATCTAGGTTTGATTTCTCACTGGTCCTCAAGAGGAATGCAGATACGACTTTTGCTAGCTATATTGTAAAGTGCCTTCACAATAAGCTACGAAGAAAAATCCAAACTTTAGGACAAACATCATCTTAGATGTTGGTTGTAGACTGAGACAGTTCGAAACTAATAACACAGTTAAAACTCTTACCAACATATTTTTTGTATTTAGAGATCACAGAATCATAGAATCATTAAGGTTGGAAAAGACCTCTAAGGTGATTAACTCCAACCATCAACCCAACACTACCATGACCACTAAACCATGTCCCAAAGTGCCATGTCTATACATTTTTTAACACTTCCAGGGATGCTGACTCCATCACTTCCCTGGGCAGTCGGTTCCAATGCCTCACCACTCAGTAAAGAAATTTTTCCTAATATCCAAGCTAAGCCTTCCTGGCACAACTTAAGCTCATTTCCTCTTGTCCTATTGCCAGTTACTTGGGAGAAGAGACCAACATCCACCTCACTACAACCTCCCTTCAGATAGTTTTAGAGAGCAATAAGGTCTTCCCTCAGCCTCTTCTTCTCCTAACTATACAATCCCAATTCCCTCAGCCACTTCTCATAGGACTTGTTCTCCAGACCCTTCACCAGCTTCGTTGCCCTTCACTGGATCCACTCCAGCATCTTGATGTCTTTCGTATACTGCAGCATCCCAAACTGAACACAGTACTCAAGCTGTGGCCTCACTAGTGCTGACTACAGGGGCATGATCACTTCCCTACTCCTGCTGGACACACTATTTTCGATACAGGCTAGAATGCTGTTGGCCTTCTTGGCCACCTGGGCACACTGCTGGCTCATGTTCATCCAGCTGTCCACCAGTATCCCTAGATCCTTTTCTGCAAGGCAGTTTTGCAGACATTCTTCCCCAAGCCTGTAGCATTGCCCGGTGCAGGACCCAGCACTTGGCCTTGTTAAATCTCATACAAATGACCTTGGCCCATTGATCCAACCTGTCCAGATCCCTCTGCAAAGCACTCCTATCCTTGAACAGATCAACACTCCTGCTCAGTTTGGCGTGATCTGCAAACTTACTGAAGCTGCACTTGATTCCCTCACCCGGATCATTGATAATGATACTAAACAAGACTGACACCAAAACCGAGCCCTGAGGAGCACTGTTTGTTACCAGCCACCAACTGAATTTAACTCTATTCATCACAACTCTCTGGGCTCAGCCAGCCAGCCAGTTAAAAAACCCAGTGAAGAGTATACCTGTCTAACCCATGAGCTACCAACTTCTCTAGCAGAATGCTGTGGGAGACAGTGTCAAAGGCTTCACTAAAGCCCAGGTAGACAACATCTGCAGCCTTTCCCATGCTGTCTGGGCCTGATTGCCTGGTTGTCCTCTATATGCCATATGAGTGCACTCAAGATGAACCGTTCCATAACCTTTCCTGGTACCAAAGTCAGGCTGACAGACCCATAATTCCCTGCATCCTTTTTCCAGCCATTCCTGTAGATGAGTGTCACATTGGCAAGCCTCCAGTCATCTGGGACCTCCCCCGTTAACCAGGACTGCTGATAAATGATGCAGGGTAGCTTGGTAAGTTCCTCCACCAGCTCCCTGTAAAGTCAAGTAGCTTGTCTCCCCACTTTCATTTTTCAAGGCAATGTTATTGCTATTCTCAACATCCTGTTTCCTTTCCTCATTAGTGTTTTTTTTTTTCTCTGTTTCTACCTGTCAGAAGGCTATATGGGTTTCTTTTGCTTTCATTTCACTTTCTGTTTCACTTCTATGTGTATTCCTGTGTTAGTTTGTTCTGTTTCCTTGAAAACATTATTTAAAGCTTTTTACCTAACTTTCAATTACAAGTCTGTCTTGCTGGTAGATGCAAACAAAGCAGTAAAAGCCTTTTTATTGTTCTTCTTGTGAAATGGGCTTTTTCTCTTTAAGGACATTTAATCTTCAACTCAGCAACGATGTCTGTGCTTTACACTTTCTGCTTTGGCAACAAGATGTAGCTAAGTGTCCAGAATTTCGGTCTATTGATTCTAATCTTTTCTTTCCCTACAAAGCAAGTTCAATTAACATTTTCATGTAAGACTGCTTATACCTTTAATTTACATTACCTGTTACATTACCATAATTCAGCCTGATACTTTGAAACTTCATTGTAACCCTGTGAGAATAACCTGTCACTAATGTTATGTTACATTAACTAACTATGTCACTGAAACCTGTAAGCGAAATGGCAGAGAATTCAGATTTGTTCTCGTTCAAAACACAAATCTGCTGGTAGTTTGCATTTCAGTTGGAGAACAATCGTTGTATGGACATGCCTGTTGTTTTAAATAGCCATGTATTTGCAACTATGAGGTTTGCCTATTACCTATGCCAAGAACAAGCTTGGTTCTTTTTAAAAAAACAAGCACTGTAGCCTATACAATTTCCAAGATGTTTGGTTACTAACATATAATAATGTAGAAAACTAGAAGAAAATACACTGTTGAAACTTACAGTGTGACTCTTCAAACATGCTGTGGAATGTGTACGTTTGTAATTTTAAAGAAAAATGTCAAGGTACTTCCTATTCCTGATGACACAGTTGACACCATTTTGGGTCTTCAATAGGAGCAACAGGCTATTAATAATAAACAGAAATAGCTATTAATAGCTACTGGTAGGTACATGTGCACCTTATTTCTATTGGCAGAGAGATGCGCATCCGATTTGTAGATCCAAACTTGTACTTAACCAACTCAGTAGAGTTTTAGGAGCCGATTTATTCTTCATGACTGCAGTAAAGGCCATATTACACCCTACACTTCCATAGTAGTAGGTGAGAATGAGAGCTTTCTCTGTTTCAGTTCCCGTCTGGAAAGTGATATGAACTATCCTTATCACTCTCAGAGGTCAATATTTGCTACTTCATTACATATACCTCTCTCAAAATCCAACAACAAAAATAGTTAGAAAAATACCTTGACTACTTAAAAATTAGCACTACATAATACCATTTTCTAATCTCATTCATAAACATATGTAATTTCTTATTCAAATCTAAACACTTCTTACTGATAAATATAAATGCAAAGTGTAATTCTTTGGCACAGACACGCGTTTTCTCAGGGAACTGAAAATTTAAATGTGCCTAAGATTTCAAATACAAACACACAGAGACAGTAAGCATGAACTATTAGTCTCTTAGAAACTAGATGTAAACACAACAATTAACTGTTCATGATTCCTTTTATTTATTCAAATCACTTCTGGCAGTTGGTCACACCTCCAGCTTTCTTAGTAACCACACAAATGAAAAGGCAGGCTCAGGATTATGAAAGAAGAATTATGCAACAAGACTGTGTACAAGCTCACCAAAGTGTCCAAAGACAAGGCGATTCTGGAAAGCAAGACCAAGAAGGCAGATTATAAAACTAAAGTCTTCTCCCTTCCACTATGTATTGCGATGGAGAAGCAGCAGATTTTCTGCTCGTGAGACAGTCAGTCAGCCAGAAAAGAACCCACAAGACTAACTTCTGTCTCTTTGGGAAGCAGAAAGCAGGAGCTTCACAGGAACACTCAGAGCTTTGTATTGAAAAAAAAGATTTAATATGAATGAAAAAGCAGTGATCCAAGCTTTCATCATTTTTTTGAGGGGTAGGATGGATATGTATTTTAGAAATGTAAACAAAGTTGTCACATGGTTTCATTTTTATATAATGGATAAGGCACTAAAGAACAAAATTAGTAGTTCCAGGAGAGCCCACTGACTTCAGCTCACAGTTGTTGATATAAATAAGTATTTAGGTTTAGAAATATTAAGTATGTTGAGGGTACTAAATAGAAATAATAAATTTCTAATTTCTGAATGCTAACACTAATGAATATTTTTAATTCGCTTTCTTTGTATGTTTACGGATCAGATTATAAAGTACTTAAATCTTAGAAGTTGAAGAGGTATAAAAAAATGCACATCATGCCTTTTTATGGTCATATCTATCTCCAGGTGCCAAAATGCATTTACAAGTCTTATTCTTCCTGCATGGTCCAACTTCAGTAATGCAAAGCAGCCAGAAATCCAGGTTAATTAGTCTTATGTCCTGTCTAATCAGTCTCAAACTAGAGTATGATTATCCATGTTTTATTACTGCAACTCACATCTGCTACCAAACCTTTATGTCCAGAAGACCTGTGCTAACATGGTGGCTTGATCACGTTTGCTTTTTCCCTGATTTGTGATTGATCATTGGATGGTCTCACCTCTGTCTCTTCTGTCCACAAGCTTGACTTTTGGCTTCCTTAAGCATCACCTCACCTCACCATGGCCTAGGTTTCTGTGATTTCCCTAGGGGAAAAATGCCAGCTAGGCTGCAAATCTCTGTGAATGATCCATTGCTGAACATTATTCTCCTCATTTGGATGGGAGCACAAGCTTTTTGGCTTCCATTAAAAGGTATCTCTTGTCCTTCTCACTGTAACAAGGCACATCAGCTTCACCCATGTGTGAATGGAATAGCAGCATCCAGGCTGCAAAACAGCACTCCAGCCAGTAGTCAGTTTGATTAGTAACAGTCAGTGCTTGAGTTGGTACAATGGCTGGCTTAGTAGCTCATACTTGGTGCAACTGGTAATGCTGATTCTCAATTCTTTCTTAAAAAAACACGTGGAGTTTCTGGACTACGCAGCCGCCCTAAACAGGTGGGGGGATGTTGTTGTTATTAACAGGAGTCAAGTAAGAGAGGAATTTGGCTGTACCTGCAACTGTCTACTAGGCAAGCATCAGTTTGTAGTCTCAGTTCTGACTCAGTACTGGGAATGGCTACACCACTTGAACCTGAAAAAGCCTAAGAATGTCTCAGTAAATGAGCCAATAAAATAGAAACCTTGGCTAACACTAACAGAATGAAGAGACGGGCCTTTACACAAGTTCAACTGTAATAATTTACTTTAATTTCGTTGGGAGAATGAAAGCACAGTCCAAAATCTGAATTTACCACAAAACCCCATAATTTCTTATCAAGTCAAGTCTGGAGACTACATTCTCCATTCCTAAGTGAGATTTTTTTTTATTTTCCATCTACTAGGCACTGTAAGCAAGTAAATATCTTGCTTTGCTTTGCTATACTGGCTTGGCCTCATATCTTCTTGAATACTGTGATCTTCTACGTAAGGTGCTGGGGTTTTTTGCCTTCAAGACCGGAAAGCTAACAGTAATACTCTTCAACTACTACTGCTGTTACAGTTCATTCCCTTCACCTTATGGAAAGAAGATTTTTCCTTTGTTTTAATGAGCTTAAGATAAAGCCTTTATAGAACAGCTGCTGCATTTACAAGGTCTGGAAGTGAGCGGCTTTCTCACAGTAGCACCTTGAGTAAAGGCATACAGAAAGCCCACACCAAAATACGGTCCTTGTGCTATACGGTAAAGAAGCTGTACCTCTCCAAGTACGCTAATGATCACCTTCAAACAAGCTGGTGAAAGTGTGACAGCCTATGTGGTTATGACAAACTACACCAGCTGTCCTGCATGAGTAAGGTGCAGAATCATAGAAACTGTATACTGCATTTGTTACAGGCCTTTGGCATCTCTGTAAGGGGATGATGAATTTTCCCTGGGAATTATACTGGCATAGCTGAAAAGAAACTTGGTGATTTGGGTAAACTAAATTGTAACTCTCATTCTGCATCAATAGCTATGGAGATACAAGGTACTATTAAATGTTCCAGATGCATCTCATACCAGGGTGAATACAATGACAGTCTTCACAGCTTGGAGATTCATAGGTTTTGTAGGTTTGTGTCACTAGGCTAACTGTTATAAAGACATTACATACATTCTCCATAGGCACTTAAACCAATGGGCTTCAGTGAGGGCATAATCCTCTTAAAAGTACTAAAGACTATGTAACAAATACTGAAACATAATTACATAAAATCTAGTGAAATTACAGTAAAAGAAGCTTCACAAGTTGTCTTAATATGTTAACATTTATGTTCCATGTAATGAAAGTCCAAACAATATTTCACAATGCTGTACGTTAATAATGATGACGCCTCAGCGAGCAAAGCATGAGACAGATAAACTGAAAAGACTGAGGGGAGAGCAGGCTGAGGTGCGAGGTTTTGGCTTCCGAGCAGGCTGTGCCAGGGCTGGGCTGGAGACCAAAAGGAACTGTCCTCACCACCTAATAACTCTGCATTACTCCTTCCATGCTTAGCTGGAGGCTACTTATCCTGAAATATTCGGGTGCTTTTCTACTAGTTCCCTAACAGTTCTGATGCTGAATTAAGATAATCACTAAGAACCCAAAATAAACCCGGATTGCTTTCAACGGACAGGATGGAGGCTAGCTTTTACAATTTTTAGAACACACTTTCCGAAAAGAACATTATATGTGGACTGGCCCCAAATTAAAGTATACTAAGAAATGAAAAAAGCCCACAACCATACACCCCCAAAACCACACAACCAGAATTTGAATATAAATATTAGCTGTGTGATTAAGTAATCAGTTATATCTCCCTGTAAAATGTAATATATCTCAAACATCTCTTTTCAGTTTATTGTGAAGAAATAAATTCCAAAGAGCTAGGGGGTGGGTTTTTTTGTGGTTAGGTTTTTTTGTTATTTTTTTTTCCTCTCCTTCCTCCTTTTTTAAATAGACTACTGGATTTTTAATAGGCTGTTGACACTTCCCTCATAAAGCTCTTTCTTATCTTAGATGAAAGACAGAACAAGTAGCCTGTTTTCTTGAACAGAGTAATAGATGATTCACTTGGAAACATACAACTGCCATCTAAAAAACCTCACTGTGAATCTAAAATTAGAATTCTGTGATATGACTCACAAGGAGAAGCTTTGTGACAGAAACTAGGATATTTTTAAGCAAATTAAGTCTGAAGAGTAAAATAAAAACTGCATCCTAGAAATAGTCTGTGGAATAAATTGCTAATAATTGTTATATAATAAGTGTTATTTTAATCTGTGTGTTTTATCTACCTGCAAGTATATTCTCTGAAGTATATTATCATCCCGATAATTAAAGGTGGTGAAGCTTCTAATTTCTGCAAAAGGGCAAAACAGGTTTGCACGAAAACAGTATAACTTTCTTACTAAAATATTTTGCCTTTACACTACAGAATTCTCTACATCAGTATACAAGCATGACCTGACCTGCAATAGTTTCTCTACAAAACTCTTACTATACTTATTAATTAGTAACTAGGGACGACAAGAGACACGTCCTCCTGTAATTTTCAGTTCCACTAGTATTAAAAAAACGCAGAAGTAGCATTCCAAAAGAGAGGGTTATTTATGATTATGACAATTTGCTATGTTCAAATTTAATAATACACCAAAATGTACAACATGTATTGTAGGAAGATGCTACAGCACAGCTGTGAGAAGATAAAGTTTAATTTTTCAAGCCTGCAGATACTCTGGTATAAACAAGAAATTAATTATCTGTCTGTCACGAAACAGACAAATGGCAAATGTCATAACAGGCATAGAAAAACTGACGACATAATACTTTGAAAATACTTTGCTTCCTGATACCCTCAATCGAATGCTATTACTAAAATAAATGTCTAGCTGCTTGTCAGAATAGAGAGGGTGGTCTTAAAAATACTCATCACTGTAATATTTTCCTTCTTAAAATCTTTATCTTCACTAAACCTTCAAAACTGAAGCATGATTGTTCCTCTTTAGACTTCTTGAAATATCACCCCTTTCACACCAGTAACAAATATGGCAGATGTTATTTTAAGATAAAGTCTTGAATTAAAACAGTTTTTGTTGGATTTATCACAACCAATGTTAAACAGCTGCGATGTAGATGTTTATATATGAACTTGTCAAACTAGACTGAGCAGAGTGGAGGTGCTGAAGAGAGGTTCACACAAAATGCAATTTGCCTGACATATTTTGGATATCTACTATATTTCAGAAGAACCATTTTTAACCACTGTCTATAAAATGATCCAAGGAAGACTCTCCTCTTGCATTTTGTCTCCTGCATTTTCTGTAATGAATCCTATCCTCAGTGTTTTAATAGTAATATATGAGAAGAATTTCATTTTTTGAACTCTGTTCTTCCAGAACCAAATGAAAGCAATCTCAGTGTGAGACCCTACCACAGTCAACCATTTTCTACTCTAAATATATACCTTATCCCAGATGAAAGCTTAAAAAAAAAGTTTATTTATCTTAACTAGTAAGTGAAATGCAAATATATGTTTGTCATTTCTAACACCTATGTGATCTTTAGTACTTTGTATTCTAGTTGACTAATAATCAAGTGGAAAGAGGAGTACAGATTTGTTTACCAACATGTAAGAACTGTGCTGTGATCACAAAAAGTGCAAGCAAGAAAAAAAAGTAAGTAGGAGTATGTTGATTTACATTACATTATTAACTTAGGGAGAAAAAGCAGTAAAAATTGTAAGCAACGAGATGGCAATATTAAAAAAAAAAAAAAAGTAATGTTTTAAATCACTAACTTTGAATTTGTTAACAAAGAAAAAACTCTAAAAATAAAAATAGGATCATGCTTCACTAAAATAAATGCTGCGTTGCTCCAGGACTGTGTTCTCATTGAGAATATAAAATGAAAGCTAACTGTAGTCCCCAAAAAAAACAACAATATTTAAAAAAAATCATGTGGCTCTTTTCACTGAGATACTTACTGCTCTATGTGACAAAACATTGTAATGCAACATTATACCTAGAATTCAGTGGATACTTTAGTGATTTGTGCTACTAGTGAAATGCTTTGATTGTATCATTTCCCCTATGTTTTTGCAATAACTACAGATAGCTCAGAACTTATCTTCGCCAGGAATATATAAGCTAATTATTATCAGATACCCAAGTCAGAAGAAACTTGAAGTGGATTCTCACAGGAATTTTTTCCATATGCATAAATCAGAATTAAATACTTCTAGCAGTGGTGTTTTTACAGAAAGCTTTAGCAATTTTCCTTATCCAATGTTAACTAATATTTAACCTGAATACCCCTGGCTGCAGCCTAGCTCTTTCACAGGTTTTTATTGTAGTAAATGAAAACACTTGATCTCTTTTCTCTTTGTTTTTTACTCTTCAATAATTTTCTTTTCAGCTGTGATTTTTTTTTCCAACTGTCTTAACCTTCACACATAAACCCTGTATTTCAATATTTTCTATTGAAATAATATTAACAAATTTTCCTCACACTGAAAAAAAATATTTAAAAAAAATAATTGATAGTCTGCTTGGATTCCTCCTGTTAAGCAACATGTGGGCTGTAGTGTTATTCAGATTCCAAATTCATCATTTAGATTTACTTGGCCTTCAGGTCATATAGTCTACAGAGTCAATAGAGCCAAAAGAGTCTATTTTGCCTTAACACACTGCCAGTGAGTAATGAGTTGCCTTAGTTACGAGACTCGCTCATCTGATAGATTAATAATTTACACTGGGATCCTTTGTAACTCAAGAATCTTCTAAATCCAAGAAAGCTGCAGGAATCAAGCTGGGACATTTCGGAGAGTGAAACATTGCAAAGAAAAGGCAGCAGCAGCAGCACTACATGGAACCAGTATACACCAGCAAACTGGACAGAAGGAAAATTTAACCAGGGTAGTATTTGTAACGTGGGCATAAAACTCAACTGTGCAAGATGTTAAGCATGCTCCTCCTGACCAAGCACACCTTTTCAGTTTCGTTCACATTTACAAATATGATCTTGCAATTTGATTTTGCAGATGATAAAACTGCAAATGGCACTGAAAGAAGAGACTTTGCCATTTACCTTTTCACTAGGAGCCCACCTGACTTCTACAAATGAATTTTCACCTAGTTCAGGTCTAGGGTAAGAGGAGGAAGAGCACTGGTAGAAAAAGAGTTTGGAACATGCACACAGTGAAGCAAAGTAGTTTTCAGTAGCAGGTACCTGTTAAATCAGCTTAGCCTAATGTTAAACTGTGGTTCTTGGCACTGTTGACACAGAGAGAAATAAAAACAAAGGAAAATGCCAATAAAGGTACATATTAACAAAAGTGCCCATCAGCTAAATGGAATAAAACAAAAATCTACTGATTGGTTAACGGCTACTGCTAACATGGTATGGAAAAGAAATGTTAGGATGTAAAAGGAAGGAAAAGAAGAGCCAAAACTTCAGGAGGAGGGGAAGAAAGGACAATCCAGAAGAAAACCAACCCACTATATTCTGTGAATAGTGCTAATATAAGGAAGGTATTAAAATTACAGATGTTACAAAGCTGTAGGTAACTTCACATAAACCAAGGACTAGACTTTAACTTAATCTGACCTGTGTGTACTGAAGCTCTTCAGGAGTGCAAGATTACTTAACTATGGCTCCTTTCCATTATAGTGGGTCTTCATGAATGACCATGTTGCTTGCTTTCCCACCATAGCTTTTCCTACACAATGAAGTGCCTCTGCAGGGAGTTTACAGAAGTCCAAAATACCTACAAGCCAAAAAGAGTCTAAGAGCCTAATAAGAACAATAGTGCAACCCAGAACCAAATGGAAGATTGAGAAGAAATTTTTTATGCTTTCATATCACTTGTAGAGTTAAGACCAAAAAGTGATTGTCTTGTAACATTATACTGTTTAAATCACTGTACTTTGTACACCCTAGAACTGGTTTTACTGACTGGGTTTAAAATGGGTAACAGTCTCAAAATATCAGTGATACCAGAGCAATTTAATTGGGGTGGCATATATGTTAAGAATGTAGTGCAGACTGAATTTTTGAGATCCACTATAGATAAGGACAAAAACATCCGGCATGACTAAATGGACTACCCAATAATGAACGCAGTGCCACTCAGAAAAATCTCTACCCAGCACAGACTGCTAAATGAGAAATCAATTGAAACAAATAGAGGGAGGGAAAAGTGGGAATGAAAAAAGTCTGCAGTACTAGTATGATACAGTGACTGTTAAACATCACCTTATAAGCCAGTAAGAGCAAGTCAGCAGACCTGAGTGACAAAGTCCAGAGGCATGGGATACTTACTTTTTATTTTCCCCTTTTTTTTTCAGAAGCAATTTGCCTGTAACAGTGTAATGTTTATAGAAAAGACTGAATTTCATGGTGGTGGAGATTACAGAGATAAGAGATTTACTAGCTTGTTTTCCAGCACTTCTTTCTTTGATCTTTTGCAGCTATTAAAAATGCTGTAAGACTCTTTAGTGTATGACCAGCTATAATGCTAGTGAAACTTGCACTTCCTATAGGCTAAGGAGGAGAGCTTTTGTACCAACTGGCACTTAATTCCCTGAGTAATCTCAAACACAATCCTAGGAACATAACTCTGAATCAGTGGCATATACCAGTTCTGCTTGCATTTTGTCAGTGCTTTTATAATATGAACAAGTAAACTAGGAAGCATAAGGTACTGTAGAAAACCTTGAATTGTGCTAGCAAGGACGATTACACGAAAGGATGTCACCAGTTCATTGTATAGTACCACGAGGGTGGGTTCCTCATGCTCAAATTCAGCAATGAAAAAAAATCAGGATATCACTTGTTGTCTGTCTCTGCAGCCAATGAGGAGAGATATGCACATTAAGAAAATTAATTACACTTTTCTTAAACACCTGCCTTAGGTTGCATTAGCTGCTGTAGTAGTCATGCCACCATTTAAGTCCCTGAAAGCCCAACTTGCCTGACCCAGGTGGGAAGGACCTGCCAGCCCCTGAGTACTGAATGAGCACCATTCAAGGGAGCACTGACGAACGGATAAGCAGTAATCAGAAGCCACATGCAGCTAAGGGTGTCTGACAAAGGAGTGAGACAGAGAGAAAGTATAACTTCTGTGGATTTGTACCTGTATTCCCAAGAGCCACCTCCCCTTTCTCCATTTAAAGTGGTAAGGCCACTCTTTTCTGCAACCCTTGGCTATTAATATGTTGTAATAGTCTCATAATTAAAATATAATAGTAAGGATTTTTATTTCAAAAATCTACACTTATTAACTAAAATTTAAGCAAAAAGGGATCATACTCCTTCTGGAGAGGCCTATATCCATTAAGTGCAGACTGAGCTCTAATGAATAGCCCTATGTCTCAATTTTTATTATGATGATGGGGATGATAAAGTTCAAGATGGTAAATCTTATTCTCAGTGCCCATCTCTCTCCCGTTCCCTGACTAAAAGAGTAGATCCTCCATTCTTCTAAGCAGAGAGAGTGATAC
Source organism: Baryphthengus martii (assembly GCA_013396935.1). Classification (NCBI taxonomy): domain Eukaryota; kingdom Metazoa; phylum Chordata; class Aves; order Coraciiformes; family Momotidae; genus Baryphthengus; species Baryphthengus martii. Next base: position 320,459 of record VWZK01007180.1, read on the forward strand.
TGCAAAAAATCTTTGCCTGGGCACCACAGGTTGTACATACACTTGCAGACAAACCCACAGCCCAGCATACTGCACATCTTTATGACTTTGTCCCAAGTGGATTTCTGAGGTGGTGATATGCAATCTTATTCAAAAACTCTGTAATGTTTACACAGTGTATTTCAAGTGTCATAATCACCAAAGGGAAATGGCTGGACTTTTTTTTTTATTAAAGAGAAAAAAAACAACAACAAACAAGCCAATACCAGAACCAACTTTGTTTCTCTCTGTCAGATTTTAGGAGAGCTGAAGTAATTGCATTCACTTATAGTACACATAGCAGAGATTTCAAAATTGGTGTTGAGAATCCCAGTGAAGAGTAGCATTTTTTCTGGTCTTTCCTACACTCTCCCACTACAAACACTTACTGGAAACCTGTGAGGCAAATGTAAGACAACAGTGTGGAGGAGGGAGCACAGCTTGCTTTACCTCTCTCCCTCAATGCTGAGTTCCCAGCACCGACACCTTGTAGCACTCTCAGTGTCACACAAGAAGATCTCTCCTGCTTCAGCTTAAGGACAGGTATAAAAACAGGTGTTAGAAAGCACAACTGCTGCTCAGCACCGACTGAGGATCCCCCAAACCATCTCCATTCCTGTTACACCACGAATACTTTCAATTCTAGTCTCACCTTGAGCTATGCACCCAGCTCCAACTGCATCGATTCTGGGCTGGCGTGCGAACATGCCAAGAAATATCTCTGTGTTCCTGTGTCCATACCTGCTCCTATTTCAGCTGACTATAATATCTGAAAGGTAGAGCAACCTTAATTCACAAGGTCTAAGGGAGTCGCAGTGCAGATTGTCTGCTCATCCATAATGCAGAACTGCAGACTAAAAAAAGACTTAGGCTCCAAGCACTCCAGTCTTGGCATAGGTGATTTATTGAAGCAGTGCTTCTGCAGCAAAACTGAGATCCCAGAAATACCAAGCTGAACTGATTTCATCTGAGACGCAAAGAATCCAGTTATAGGTATGACTTCAAACTAGCATGTAATGTCAAATTCGCATTTAGTTCACACATTTTCTTCTAAAATGTCCTCACTTTAACTGTCACTTAATTATTTTTGCTTAATTTCCAAAAAGAAAAAAACACAAACATATAGCAGACGGAACTATAGGTCAGATTTCAACAGAGAAAAATACACAAAAATGAAAAACAATTATGTTAAAAAAATAAATAATCAAAGTGCAAATAAACAGAACAGCCATTTTGTCAGCAACAGCTTTACAGATGTTTAGAAAGTTACTACACAACAGTCTGATAATTAGTAGTCCACATGCTCTGTAAATACCTCCAGTAGCATCCTCCTTACTCACTCCTTCAGAGTACTTAGCTTGGATAATCCTCCCTGAACATAGCTCAGTTCCCTGATCCTTTCCTTTGCAATATGCTTCCATACCCTTTGAGCACCTCTGCCATTTCTCACATGAATTTCTTCATATTCTGCAGAAGGTCTCACAGTTTCATAATTATTTCATTTTTTGCTTCCAATCGCTTTTTTTTTTCTCTGAAATCGTTATTAAGAACATGATTTATTTAAAATACATTTTATACTGATATATATGTGTGTATATATCTGTAAGCAAGGCTGCTGCACTGCACCCTTGCACTCTCACATTCATTTGTGTCTATCTGGAGTGTCTCATCCTGGTACATAAACCACAAACCCTCTCAGCAGGGAATATTTCCTCATTCTATATTTGTGGTCATTTTGAACAACCATTGTCCAAGATTGCAGCCTAGGAATTAGCAAACGCAAATAAAAATAGCAAGGAAAAATATAGTAACTGTACAAAAGGCTGAGAAACATCAAGCAGAAGCATTCTGGAATTGGATATGTGCTGTAGCAGGTCTAAATAGGACAGAGAGTGTATCTTTATTTATTCTTATATTTACCTACAGAGGCTACATGGAAATCATGCATGCTAGTTGTAGCTGGTGGCTGCGAAGCTGAAGTTCAGATATCATGAACTGAAAAACAATAAAAGGAAGGAAAAGCCACGGGAAGATAAAGCTTCCAGATGTAGAAGAGGCAGAAGGGGGCAGCAAGGGTTCTGTGCATATAAGCTTTTGCTGAAGTCAGTGGAAGCTGGTGTGTAAAGAAAGTAAGAGGTCAGGGATTTAGGGGCAAGTTTAAAAGTTAACAGGAGTGAAACCTACAGCAGCATTGACAATTTGTTTCCAGTCAATATCATCATTTGAACAAAAACATACATTCTGAATTCATGCTTTTAGCTTTCATTTAGCATTCAGGTGCATAACTTCTAAAAAAAATTAGGCAATAATTTTATTTAATAATGCTTCGTCACAAGCACTTAAAATCATAATGAATACTCAGTGAATACTTCAAAAGACATTCTGTGATACGTTATCTAAAAGGTCACCAACTTCAGCAATAATAATTAGCTCACTGGGCTATGAATTCTTCAATGCTTAACAATATAATAATGTACAGTTCTCATTTGGAGCCAGCAAGTTTTGCTAAACTAAACCTTTTTTATCAGTACAGCACATCAACATGTAGCCTTCACAGCTGAGGACAGATACAATTTGTAGTCTCTTTCCTACGAGAAAATTGATGCACAATCAGGTCACATAGGAGAAACAGAACCAAAGTCTCATAATCTTCAATTCATTGTCCTGTCCTATGGACCCCCATTCATCATATTAGCTGCTTCTAAACACCGCTATTAATGCTACATCAAAGGACTCATATAAGCAGAGCCCTTCAGATAGACTACAAATATTTTCCAGTAGTTAAGTTTAGAACAGTTATTAAACTTCAGAAATATTGTCCTGACTGTGCACTGTAGTAAAAAATAGAAACATCCATTTACGAACGAATGGCAAAGCGCCAGCTCAAGTCAGCCTCTTACCTTGAAGCCGTTGCATGACATTGGCAATATCTCTAGATCTTGCCACTAGTCGGGATGAAGCCATGATCTCTTCGCAACGAGTCCACTTCCCCCGACAGAAGTGCCCCTCCAAGCCACAGACCTCAGTGAGATGAGGATCTCGGACGGCTTCCTTTCAGCGTTCAACCCTCAGCCCTGGTACAGCATGTCTGAGGCAACCAGGCACCTTTGGTCACCAGCGCTGCCAAGCGACCTCAGCACCTGAGAAAGGAAGTACCAAGGGTTAGAAGAAACTTTTAACAGCTCTGCAAACCTAAAAGTCTGAGTCTTAATAGCTTTTTTAACATGTAAAGAATGCTGTGGTTTGCCCATAGTGTGCACCCCAGCCAGAGACACAATTAATGCTGAAAGCTTGCTTGGCAATCATCAGCGGAATGAAGCTGCAAAAATAAATCATTAGAAACAATTGGCAATGCACCAAATGTCAATGCTTTCCTGAGGATACTTGTAGATGTTGTTTTAGAAATAATGTTATACACGTTAAAAGTTATATGGTAATAGTTCTTAATGTAAATAATATTAGGCATAAAGGAAAAAAAAAAAAATGAAATCACTTGTAAAACCCAGAAGCTGTACAACTGTCATTCTATTTCATCATGCAAGAAAGGAGCACGTAATAGTAAGTGACCAAGATAACTGAGAGTAATTGATCAAGATAATCCCTAATTCCACTAGACTATATGCTCTAATCTGAAATTTTGAGATTCTTTATTATCAAATAAAATATTTTTATTATTATATAAAACTGTATTTACATTTACTTTCATAGTGTATGATGATGTATTTTGGGTCATTGAACATCAAAAGCTGTGAACTAGAATTGCTACATGAACTTAACGATTGTAACTATAATAAGATCTACATGACTATAAATCTGCTCAAAACAGTTAAGTTAGGTTCTTCAATTAATTTTATCAGTAACATCTTATCTTCTGAGGAATGAATACATGTTGTGCATGTACACACCTGTTTCCCTGTTAAGAAAGAACTGAGAGTATAGACATTAGGAATAATTGGATTCATACTACCCACACTGGGTGCATCCCAAATTCAAGATGATATGCAGTTGATCAATATCACAAATACGAGTGAGTTTATTGGCTCTGTTCACTTTCCTCTTTTCCTAGCCCCAAGGTCTGTCCGATAAGAGTCCTCCAACATCAGACAGACAAGCCTTTAGGCTGCACAGCTTCAGGCACACTGAATTGTCCCAAAGGAGCTGTGTCAACACGTAAGGGCTGCCAGAGGAAATCACATTTCAACATTTCCTTTTCTGACCCTTCAAACTCTGCCTGACCCAAGCAACCCCCTGCTTTCCCTCTTACTGTCTTTTTTTTTATTTTATTTACCTTGTATTTTGGATACATCAGCGCTGCTCAGGTCAGCAGACCGAAGCTGGCTTTAAATTAGTGGAGTTCAGGGGAGCACACTTCCGATGCATCAAAGTGCAGAACACACTGTAAAGTCCACTCATGTTTCATGGGCTGTGCTCTTGCATTTTGTGGCCAGACTGATACCAGTATGTACTCCAGCCACATTATGGCTATTTTGGCATATGTCTACACTTTGCACAAGACATCTGGATGCTCATATCCCTGCTCTCTTCCTCAGGGGCCTCCTCCATTCCGTCTTCCTTCCCACCTTCCAGGATTTGACCTGCTTCTCAGGGTGCACAGAGACTGAATATCAGTCACCATTTCCCAAACATGGAAAGGCACCCTGGCAGCTAGGAAGCCTCACCTTACAACAGCTAGGCATGAGAAGGTGCCACCATCACACCTCTCAGCTGCAACACTGGTTGGGGCTGATGGTGCCATGGTGTTGCTGAATCGCTGCACATAGCACTGTCAACCAGAGCTCTCTTCCACAACCAACACCAAACCAGTGCCTGACTTCGTGGATGGGAAGCAGAAGGAGGTTTTTGGTTGCTGTGCCCACATAATTCACCTCGGTGAACTTGGCTTCCATTGCAATATTTAAACGAAACATCAGATTGTCTATCCCCATTCAAATCAGAAATATTTGTAACAAAGAGGATTAAATGAAACCTTGTTTCTGCAGTAGTGACACTCCTAACATTTTGAACAGGACTGTAAGCCAGGTACAGTGATTTTTTTAACAGCAAGCTGCTAGACTAATTGTTTAGCAGAGATAAATGCCTCCTTTGACTTTTTTTTGGCCAACAGCAGTAACAATATCGGAATAACACCCCACTTGCACCTTGATGGAGCTGGTGTAAATCAGCTGTACATGAGCAGATTTAGAGGAGCTGTGGAAGATGTTGATCCAATCCTTAAATGTGTGATATATGTTCAATCTACTCATACAGCAGGCTGAGTCACTGTGCTGCGATAAATGGCAGACTTGCAATTAATAATTTATCTAGCTGATATTAAATTATATGCTGCATAAGAAGAATCTACAGTTCTAAATATGGCTCCTCATTCAAAAGCTCCTTTGCAAGTAGTGGGAATTAACTCATTTAAAGAAGACATTAAGTTAGTACAGGTGGGAAGGAAAGATTTTTATGTGCACAGTCACCTTCACAGGCAGAAAACCACAGCTCAGAGCACAGTGGAAAAACATCAGTGGACCAGATGAAAAGAAGCTTCACACACCCTTCTCATCTGTCTTCAGCCAACGTCTAAAGCTCCACAGAGCTAGAAAACCTACACGCACAGTCAGCTATTCAATGTAATACAGAGGGGAATTTTTCCCTGACTTTGACAAACAGTTAAAGCCTGCAACAAACAAAAGATCTTAAAAATCTGAAAGATTATATTTTTCAGTTTTGTAAACATTAAAATCTTAATTAAATATTCTCGTGGCTGTTAACGCAAAATCATCTGTAACAAACAGAGTAACGTTTTCATTTCAGTGTCAGACACAAAGATGTATCTTCAGATGGATATGTTTTCAAAATGCACAGGTTTTTTAAAAAGTGTATGGCTTAAATCTCATAAATCTTAGCCTGAAATAAACGTGAAGGGCTGCATGAGCTATTCCCTGCTTTAGCATTCAATAAGTGATTATTTGTTATTATTAATTTTTTTATCTGAACATACAAGGAATAGATACACAAGAGTGAAACAGAATGGTTTTGCATATAAATTAGACAACATTTTTATTACATTTGCCACTTATCTGGATTTAATGGATAAAGTTATGCTGACACCATTTTCTTAAATTAATATGCCAGTACTCTGTTTTTTGATGAAAAGAGGAAATGCCAACAACTTTTTTTTCATATAAAAACCATTCAGCCTAGCAATCTGCTATAGTAATATGCAGTTTACAATTCTCTGCATTGTATTGTTTCTCTCTTCAAATGCCAGAAAATGAAGATGCCTGTTCTATGAACAAGAGAAGAAAAAGACTAGATCTATTATGGATTAACTTTTCCGGGTCCCTAGTGTAATTCTCATTTTTTCATTGTGCTCAGGAGTGCTTTGAACTATGTGCAATTAAAAAAGAGAATACATTTGACTTATATTGGTAAGCCTAGAGTACCATTGACAAGACCAGGTTGTATTTTATCTTTTAGTTCTTAAAGTTTATAAAACACATTAAAGGAAAACAGACAGGCCTGTCAGCACCGTGGTTCCAGAAAACCAAAGAGACATCTGCCTGGTGCAGACTACATATAAGATGTGCAACGACGGCTGAAGATAAACCTGATCAAAAAAAGGGTAAAAAAATTCTCTTGACTGTCCTACTATACAGCCATATAGCAGCCTGTGGAAGATTACTGCTGATGTGAAAGCATAGCTGTTGTACCTGAAAACAGAATTTTGGAATTCTATCATCTCCCACTATAGCAGCAATGGATAAAGAAACTCCAGACAATCACAGATAAACACAGATAAATAAATAAAGATATTGATGAGAGCAAGAAATAGATAGGTGGCAGGCAGTGAAAGGACTGTTTCTAATCTGGGGCATATTAAAAAGAGCTATTATATAGGAGGACAAAAAACAGTAATAAATTCAAGGAACTCCTGCCGCTAGAAGTCATTTTCAAATATTACATAGGTATAAGAAATACAGTGGAGTAACTAAAATAACTGTAGCACTGAACAGAATCTCAGGAACGACAGAAATAAAGTCAAATGTATTTAAAATAAAGTCAAATGCTTTAACAAAGAGGCAGACTTCCCTGGTAAGAAACGGTGGTACAGAACTGATCAAGATAAAAAATGTTTCCAGGAAAGAATTTCTGAGCATGCTTTACTGCTGTAGTGCTAGAGGTCCACTTGGATCCACAGGTTCTGTTTCTGAAACATAAGAGGTCTTGAAAGTGCTGCCAGAGTGATAGACTCTGTTGGAACGGATGCGGTTCTATGAGACAGTGGTGATCTGAATGTCAATGCGGAATAAATAATTCACATAAAAGTAGGAATTAGAATTTTCTGAAGGTCATAACTGCATTTTGAAACATCAAATAATCACAGAATCAGCTACTTTAGGTTGGTTTTTAGTTAGTGGTGGAAAAGTCCAAGCTAATCAATCATAGCTCTAACTAATGAAATGACGGATGTAGTCCAAACTATTAGAAGAGTAACTCCAAGCATGTAAGCAAGTCAGGAGATGATCTAAAGAGACAGTGCTTAAAAACTAAATAAAAGGAAAATCAGTTACAGAAGTCAACGAGACTGAAAAGCACAGTGTCTTCCCCCATGAAGCGTGCTAAGGAATTCTGTAGGTTCAGGGTTCAGTAACTGTACACCTATGCAGGGCAGAATAAAACTGCTCCAGACATGAGTGGGAAAACCATCACTCAGTGGGCAGAAATGAAGGATGAGAAGTGCTCTGCTATAGTGTATGCTGTATATAGGGACAAAGAGAGACTTCCTGAAAGATCAGTTGAGTTAGACTAAGGAATTAAACACAGCAAGTAAATGGTTCTTAGCCAGATAAGTAAAAAGAAAGTAGAAAATAAGATCAAGTGGAGAGTAATTTGCCTCAGTATTATGATTTTTCCACTGAAGACAATTCTGACGGACAAAGACACAACAGAAATGGAAACGGCACCATGTGAAATAAAATCAAAGTTAAAAGTGGAAAAACTTTATAAAATCCATCCCAGAACACTGAAAACTTGTAACTGATGAACTGAGAATCCATTTGTAAACTTATTTGAATAAATTTGTCAAACTGTAGGTAATGCCTACCGGATATAATAAAATTAGGAGCTAGGATGAAGAAGTGGTGTAGAATGATCAAAAATGATTCTTATACTGTCTTCAAAGAAAATGTGGTACTCCTCACTGGTTTTCCAAAATCCAGGCCAACGGAAGAGTCCCGTCAGTAATTGTAACAGATGGTTGAATTGCAAATCTGTAGTTGTTAGCTTAATCCCTACATAGCACAAGTCAGTGCATACTGGAACTTTCCCAAGTTCAATGGGACATGACTATGCACCGTGTAAGATCATGGAAAATGCAATTTTTGCTCTGAAAGGTGTTTTTGGTAGTTGAATCCAAACACTGTCACTCTGTGCTTCCTTTCTCTACTGCATGGATTGCTTTTGAACAGAAAAAGGTGGAAGAAGAGACAGATTACAACCTTCAACAATGAACACATTGAAACAGGAACTCCGAAACAATACGTTCTCACTGACCATCCAACATCCAACGCCAAACTGACTTGATCTGCAGTAGTCACCTGGAGGTATGGCAAGAGAGAGAGGTTTTGGATCCTTTCTAGAGCTCCAGATTATTTTCATTCTTCTAGCTATGCTTCAGCGTGGTTTGGAGCTGAACAAAAGCTCTTCATTTTGCAGAAGGTTGAGGGTCTGCAACAGCAATGTGTAAGAATCAAGGTAATTTGCACATCTGACATTTAAATGAGACATGCATTTTTCCTATGCTTTACCTGTAACTTTACTATAGTATTTAAAAATTATTTGTAGTACCCTAATCATGCACATGCCTATGTACGTGTTTACATTTCATCAAGTGAGCATTTTATTTTCTACCTTCTATTAGTTTTTTGGGGGCATGGGTAAAAATCCAGTGATGTGAAACTGATTCTTCTCTTCAAAGCTGTAGTTCCATATGAACGGAAAACGCAAGGTGTTCTAGAAGACAACAGAAGGCAGAGAATTGCTACTTTTTAGAAAAATTGGCATGATATACGTTGTTAGATATGTTCAAAGAAAGGTCGTTCACTGTCTTTCTGATATGAAAAGTTAAATACAATGTATACTACAGTTTAGTAATCCTGCTATGGAAACTCCGCAGGAATATATTATAGTTTATATAGATGTTGGCAACAGCAGGGGACTGGGATCAGTAGCTCATTACCTTCTACAAACACAGTATATAATCCTTGCCTCAAAGAGCTTACTATGTGCAGACAAAGACAGGCCAAGATTAAGATCAGAGGTCACAATACACAAGCAAATAGGACAGAGTGAAATTCAGATACAATGTGTAAGTTGGTTAATGCTGGGAGAGCTGTTCTGATTTTTCCATTTTAATATTAATATGACATATAGGATTTCTGTGGCATAATATAACCTATAGCACAACGCTCTTGCAGAGGTACATCTGCAGGAGGGGAAAAAAAAAAAAAAAAAAAAAAAGACCACTAAAATAGAAAACACTGAAGCATCTCAGGAAAGGGTGGGTCAAACCAAGTTTGAGATAAGCAAGTAAGCATCAATACTTCGGTTTTTCTGCACATCTCCCCAGCAAGAAAGCTTGTGAGCACGGGGAAGATGCCATATGAATGGAAAACTTCTCTGTTTTCCCCATTAAATCTGTGCCTTTGAGAGAAACAAAGGCAAAAGTTCAGTTGCTTCAGAGGTACACCACTGCTGTTATCTTTGTGACCTCTAAGGAGACAAGAGCTTCAAAGTTTTGTCACTAGCCATGGTAACAAGGAAGTATGGAAATAGATGTTTATATCTGTTGCATGTACTTTCCTAATAACTACAGCCGTTACTTGAAAAGAAAAAAAATGAGCCTTTAACAAAGTGTAATTAAGATGAGTTAATGTGTTGTCTGTCCAAAGGGTGAATGTATGTGTATATCTCTGGGGATTTGATCTTCCGAAGCCCCACAGACCCGCAGCGATCACTCTCGCTGCACTCAATTTGGAACTTCTCCAGGGATTCATGCCTTGTTTAGTGCCTCGCCTAGCAAGATCCACCTCGAGGGGAGGCACTCTTACCTTCTCCTCAAATGCATTCATATACTAACAGGGTGCCTCTCTTCCTTGCCTGTGCAACTTTGCTCTCTCTGACCCAGTATCAAAGTGTTAGTTCCTTTAAGCAGTGTACTTATTGGCAGGATATGTAACTCAGCATGGCTCTAGTGAAGTTTACAGGAAGATGCTCCTAAACCAACAAAGTACCAAGAAAAATCCTTTAAAGACTCTCATATTTAATAAGAGAAAGTAATGCTGTATGAAGGAGCACAGTCATGATGAGATTCTTGTGTTTGTATTAAGTGAAGCAGTCCAAATCACTACTGGCACGTATCACAAGTACTTAATTTAAAGTAAAAATAAAATAAGAGCAACAACAACAAAAAAATCACAAATGTATTATGGGTTCATTAGTTATTAATACCTATAATTTGTATTTTATACTCAGCAACACAGGATTGCCATTGACATATATAATCTCTGAAGGTATAATACTCTATAGAAACAAATGAACCTAGATGCTATGAACAGGAATTAAAAGAACAGGAGAAACATGGAAAGATCATTACTTCTACTTTCACATTAGCAGAATTTGCAAAGATGAGAATTGAATCACTCCAACATGCAGCACCATGCTCATTCTGGAGAGCTCCTTTTTCCAGAGGAAAGTTCAATGCTTTAAGGAATATATTAAACACCCCGTATGACAACAGATATGGACTCCTATCAGGAAAGAAGTAACTCTGCAGATTTTGACACTGTATCTCATAAATCAGTTTTGTCATGCCATTCAGCACACAAAGCTTAGTATAACAAACCAAAAAGCATTTTCATTTACCAATTAAAATAAAATAACACCCAGATAATCTCTGTTCAGTGGTAATATTTTAACATAGCTCATCAGCGTTTATAGCTTAGGATCTGTTTAAGTGTTAAAGTGTGCACAAGCATCAGTTATTAGAGACCATAGAAAGTAGACAATCCATCTTTAGAACTACTACAGGAAAGTGTGTGCCTGTTAGAGAGTCTTTCAACAGGCTCGGCACTTGAAAAGTGTGGGCAAGCAGCCAGAGACACCACATACAAGCCACATAGGTATAAATCCCTCACAGTGACAAGCACTGGAGTTTCCCCTCAGTGTAACTTAGATGATTTACAAAAGTAATTCTCATGAATTTGCAAAAACTGGTCTGTCATAGTACAGATTACTAATGGTCCTTACAAGCACTTTTCCCCAACATAAATATTTGTTGGAAATATGGTTGTCAAAATCCTAGGAATAACCTTGTCTGTATTTCAGCAGGTCTTACCTCTGGGGAATTACCACACATACCAGGGAACATATGGGCTCTGTGTACCTTTGTTGCGGTGCACTTGTCCTTTTAGCATCGTCACTGCATGCAACCCAGCCTAAAACTGGCTTCTTGGGAGTGTGTATGAATAGTCACATCCTTCTTGACTAACTACGTTTTGGCCTGCAGCATGTGACCGAGAATCAAAACGGGTATCTGCAACACGCACATGTGCACTTCAGGAGGCAAACCACAGCCCTCCTCGGGGATTTTCTACCCCCGTACTCAGAAAGGGCAAACCCTCAAATCCACCCAGGAAAACCGACAAGGTCTGCAATCACGGCAGCGAGTTTCAGATTAAACCTCAAAATAGTTTGGCGTTAGGGAGGAGGAGGAGGCGGCTGGGTGGGGGATAGCCGGGAGAGGCTGCCCCATAGGGGTCCCTGGTTCCCGGCCTCGGCCCAGCGAATCCCCAAGTTCATCCTGTTCTCACCGAGNCACCACCCCCACCCCCCCACCAAAAGTGCGCTTTGGCGAGTAGCCAAAATACTTCTGAGAAAGACTGTATCGAGCTGTCAGTGCTAATTACTATCACTAGTCATATTACTGTCATTACTGTTGCATTAAATAGCGTTCTGTAGGGCATTACCTTTGGCGTAGGCTCCAGAGCATCATCGTGTGTAAGGCAGAGAGCTACACAAGCAAACTGGGACACTGGCACTTACATAACAGCGGCAGGACGGAAAGATTTGAAGGAGCTAGCAAGACTGTCTGCCGCTTCTGAGCTCGAACCACACCAGCCATGCAACAGTGTTTATGGCACTAGTATAAAATGTGATTCTGCCCCTTCAAAAGACATTGCACAAACCCTGAGATTTGGTTATTCTTTTCCCCTTCGTTTTTGTTGGTACAGTTAAGGCTTGCTTCATGCATGCGACAGGATATTTTTCTGCTTAAGAGACTAATCATCTCTGATCTGTATCAGTGGGAAAGAAAAACATTCACACAGCTGTAATAGAGAAGTTGGGAGAAACGGTGCCAATGTACCTCTTAGTTTTCATCATTTCTGGCAGTGCTGCAGTGATTCTACAACATTAGCATGCAGGGTGTTTACAGAGTGGATGGATGAAATCTGAGCAAGGCAGCAAAGATTACTCAGCATCATCGCTTCCTTTAGTGCTAGGCATGTTAACATCGGTGCTACTCTTGTGATATGAACACTTACAGCACCTATCCCGACATACGCAGTTACTGATTATGCTCTTGGAGTCAGGAGACTGTGTAGAAGAGGTAGACATACCAGGAGCTACAGTAAGGATTCTTTTGAAACTGGATGGATGTATCTAGGTCACCTCCAGCCATCCACAAAAATTCCCTCTTCCTGACAATGAGTGTAGCCAGGCACATAGGACCTGAAATTTTTCCCCTTTTGAGAGTGGTGGGTTTTTTGGTTTGGTTTCATTTGACTATGTTTTGTTGTTTGAGTCTTTGTTGTTTTTGTTTGGTTTTTTTTTGTGCAGGAGGGGAACCTCAAAGCCTTTTTTATCTAATGCTTTTTTACCTCTATTGTTTGTTCTGCTTCTTTGTCTTACCCCATGACAGCTACAGCATCAAAGATGGCAAAGGAGGTGGGTGCTGGCATGTTTCTGAGTTTCCCCTTTCCACATATATCTTTTTTGCTCACTTTGCTGTTTCTTTCAGAAAATACCATTTTATTTTATCTTCCTAGGTTAAGAGTATGAATATTGACATGAGAGAGAACATCTTCACTACAAAAGCTTAGACTTCATATAACAATACTACTATCATTTGAAGCACTTCAGCAAAGTCCTTGCCAGTGCAAGCTTCCTTCATTCTCTAAATTGCAGCACTATATACTGAACTGTATGTTTTAAATGTTCAGCTAAAAGGATTGAGGCATATCCTGCCTGTCAGTTATAGGAGGAAACCCACAGAAACCTTACTGATTTCTGTATAGCTGTATTGAGTTTAATATTGTATTGGGTTTGGGTGAGATGGAGATAATGTTCCCCATAGCAGCTCTTATGGTGCTGTGCTTTGGGGAACATTAACTCCATCTCAAACAAACCCAATGCAAATATGCAGAAAAGATGTGGCTTGTTTAAATCTTTTCCTCTCTGTATATTACATGAGAATATAATGTCACTCCAGTTCATCCTATATGTTTTAGGCATCCAACACATGAAAAACATGGACCTGCTTGAGGTCCCGAGGAGGGCTGCAAAGATGGTCAGAGGGCTGGAGCACCTTCCCCAGAAGAACAGGCTGAGAGAGCTGGGTTTGTTCATCCTGGAGAAGAGAAGGCTTCAGAGAGACCTTATAGCAGCCTTCCCGAACTTAGAGGGGGCCTACAGGAAAGACAGGGAGGGACTCTTTATCAGGGAATGTGGTGATAGAATGAGGGGTATCAGTTTTAAACTGAAACAAGGTAGATTTAGATTAAAAATTAGGAAGAAATTCTTTACTGGGGAGACACTGGCACAGGTTGCCCAGAGAAGTTCTGGATGCCCCCTCCGTTGAAGTGTTCCAGACCAGGTTGGATGGGGCTTTGAGCAACCTGATCTAGTGGAAGGTGTCGCTGCCAACTGCAGAGTGGTGGGAGCTAGATGATCTTTAAGGTCCCTTCCAACCCAAACCATTCTATGAGTCTATGATTCTTTGATTCCTATACCAAATAATTTACTGCAGCTGTGGAGAGAACTGGAGTCCACCTTGTACAAAAATATATTCCAAAGTAAGATGGAAGCCACTGCGAGCTTCACTGTGCTTACCTAGATTTTTTTTTGTTAGAAAAAAATATACTCAGTATCCTAGGAACAATGAACTACAATTTACTAGTATTACTTTAATTATTTTGCTTTCAATTGTTAAAAAATTCCCAAACTGAAACTGTTGCCTCTAGGTTGTTTGTAGATAGTCCTTGTGGAAGGAAAGGGGATTGTATTTACTAATGTACAGTCATTCTGGCAAAGGATCACCTGACTTCCCATGCACATTCTGTCATCATGACTAGAAAAAGCTAGAAACATACTTCAGATATTTTTATTCATTTTCAATTAATAACATCCTTACTTTAAGCACATGTTTGATTTCACTATAATTTTAAACATGCTTAATGGTAAATGGCCATGTTAAATGCGAATTCTTTACTAGATGTTAGCATTGATTAAGGCAAGAAGTAAATATTACTTCCATTTTAGAGACAAGAAAGAGAAGAAAAAGAAGTATAGTAACATAGGTAGTTAGAGGCCCCTTCCTGCATCCAAAGCAAATTGTTTAATGTGCAGCATACTTCCAAGAGCACTTAGGTAAGAAGGCCTCAGCTGAGGTGAGGAGTAGGAGCCAGGTGAGGTGTAGGAGCCAGGTGAACTGCCATGGTAGACAAGTCTAGCCAGGCACTGAAGGATAATGTCCCTCCCCTAGCAAACCCATCTTCTACGTAGCCTGGTAAAGCATTACAAGCCATGAGAAAGTACTGTACTGCCAGTATCACCAGCGCTGGTGCTGTGTGATGGACGACATAGCACCACTACGGGCTGCTGCTTTTAGCTGAGACACGGGTGAGATCTTTGGCACTGAAAAATTCAGGATACTCTTTCTCAGAAGAGGAATATTGCCTTTAAAGGAGGTAAAGTAATGTTTTGGTTTACCTTACTGTTGTATCACCCCGTGCTTGGTCCAATTCTGGTCATCAGACTTTAAGAAAAATCTAAACTGAGTAGAGGCAATCCAGAGGGTAGCCATGAGAATGGTGGAATGTCTAGAAGGCATGATCCGAAGGAAAATACTGAAATAGCTGTTTAATCTGGAGATTATAAAGTAGTGGGATGTATAAAAGCATTCAGGACCATAGAGGAATACTACAAAAGGAAGGGAACAATCCCTTCTCAGTGTCCACAGTGCACAGGACAAGAAGTAATGTGCCAACCTTGCAGCAGGTGAGACTGTTGTATCAGAACCTAGAATTTTAGGAGTCAATAAAGCTTTGCAACACATACCGTAAGGAGGAAGTGAAATTTGCATCATGAGTACAAATTAGACTAGAAAATTTTTTTGGTACTTCGTCAAGGGTGCAGAACAGGATATCTCTTTAGGTGTCTTAATCTCTTCTGAGTCCATTTGCTGCAATTCTGTGAATGTTGAGACTGGTTTGAGCAACAGGGCTTATTACCCATCCTTCTGCAGGTTTTGCAGCAAGCATTAGTTGCCACTTCCTTCCTGTCCTAAACTGTCACATATTATCTATGTGCAATGTTAAAACATTGCCACACCTCCTCAGAGATGTGTGCAGTTCTGCATCTCCTTTTCACGTACTGTATCAAGTATAAATGTCTAAGTTGTATAACTTTATGAATTGTTCTGCGTAAAGGTTTTGTACATTGTATATAAACGTATTTGTGTGAGTTTATGTTTTGTATTTGAATGTAACAAAACTTGGGTGAGCAAACTTTGACAATAAATTAAAGATACAATTAGAAGCCAGAGAATATATCCCCTCTAACATAAATTATAGTGAATTATATTAAGTACAACATCTGACCATTGTGCTGAAATCAATGAAAACAATGGGATGAGACTACACAAATTGAAGTGAGAGTAGGAAAAAAATGCAGGAAACAAAAGAATAATCTGCTAAACTAGTATATAATACTGTGTTACTGTAAGTGAAGTCAACTTCTAACACCTTAGAGATACCTAATCAGAATTTAAAGCTCTGTCAATATAGAGAATGTGCTCAGTCTAGCATATGGCAAGAGTCAAGCTAAACCAAATGGCATTTATTTCTAATGTTAATTACTTCATTATTGTCAAGAAAATCATTATATCTATTTGAAATTCATTGTCGAGCCAATTTGCCATCATTTATGCTTTATAAACTACAGTAAATTTGAAAAAAATTCTAAAAACTCAAACTCCTAAACAGGAATGAGAAGTGAACACCCCAATATTGTTTAAAATAGGACTAAACGGTTATTATTTAAAAGTCATAAGCAAGTAGAAGTACTACCAGTCTAAAAATTATATACGTTCTGTTAGGAGCTGCCAAATCCAGTAGCTGAACAGCAGCAAGGCAGCCGCAGCTCCACATCCCAACTAGCAAGACTGAGCCTGTACTCCCAATGGATGCACATAGTCACCGTATACATACTCGTATACATATGCTCATGGCTGCATGCACAGTTCGACAGGGACCAAAGCCACAGCACTCATGCAGATACAAATGGTCTGATGCAGACAGGCCTGGCCTGATCCTGCTCTCCTCCTGGCTGATCAGGGTGGAAGCCTGTTAGTAGAAAGTATACACAAATCCATATGAATCCATAAAGCATGGATCTCTCTGATCACTGACTTTAAATAGTGAATTGGGCCGGTGCTTGGCCCATGAATCCTAGTCTCCTCAGCTGCCGGCACCTGGGCATGCCAGCTCCATAGCCAGAGCCCTGCTCCACCTGCTGGTACAGACCCACTTACACACACCGACACACACATGGGCGCGGACACGCGCATAGTACATATCACAGTCCTCTCGAAGGGCTGGTTTTAGCCTTCTGGTCCCTCTGGCAACTCACCCCGGGCTCCTCTCCCCTCTTTCTCCTCCCTCTCCTCTCTTCTCCCTCTCCTCTCTCCTTCTTCTTCTTCTCCTCCTCCTTCTCCTTGTTCTCCTCTTCCTTCTTCTCCTCCTTCTCCTCTCTCCCCTTTCTCCTCTCTCCCCTTTCTCCTCTCTCCCCTTTCTCCGCTTTCTCCTCCCTCTCCTCTCTCCTCCTTCTCCTCTCTCTCCTCTCTCCCTCCTTTCCTACTTAACAATCATACAGACACACCTGCCTGCAAAATAGTCTCTCCTGCAGCTGATTCAGCCCTATGCCTTTACTGGATCTCAGGGTCCGCCAGTAGCTGGCCTGGACCTCGTGGTCCCTTCAGTAGCAAACTTTCAAACTCCTAGTCTTTCCAGTATTATAGACACTCCAGTATTTGGCTCCTCAGTTTCTTATCCTGCTTTCTGGTTGATGGATTTTGATGCTTGTTAGTGATTACACACACTGACAATCACACCCACACACACCGTTCACATTCTGTGGTCTCTCCAGGTGCTGGCAGCAGAGATAGGTGGGCCCCTGTGGTCCCTGGTCCAGTTGCTGGAGTCTGTGCAGACACCTGTACACACACAAGAGGGAACCCCTCACCTTCAGCTGGAAATGGAGTTTAACGAGAAGCCAGGGCAAACTGAACTGATCAGGTGCAGGACATGGCCAGACAAATGTGCTGACCAGCAGCCTCCTTAGAGGACACATATTTATCCCCTTATCCCTTTATTTTCCCACACTCCTCTATCCAACCTTCTGGGTGGCTTCTGTGTGGTTTGGAGATGAGTCTTTAATCAGATAAGATGACATTTAAAAATAATCCTTTATCTTAGAAAAAAAAAAAAAACTGTTTAAAAATTCAGATTGAACATGATAAAATTAACTTCTTTGATTTGAACCAGCAGTACAGAGTAAACATGATCGGATAGTGCCACTGTGTGGACTGTATCAAAAAGTGCTTTCCTTTTAGTGCTGGGCTAAAAAGATGCCGCATAACAATCTGAGAAACTCTCGGCTACCAAAACTGAAGTAGTTTTGAACTGCTTTACGTTTTAACAGAGACAAGTTATCTTTATCAATTGTGCCTTTAAACAGCATTAGGCAGAATTTCAACTGGCACCAATCTCAAGCAAATATGGACAAATATCAGGAAAAGTCTAAAAGCTTGGTGAAATTATCTTTTTGCTCGGTAACATGAGGTAGAATAATGGCGTTTCTTTACTTGTTCAAATTACATATGTGAACAGAAAAATAATTTAGCTTAGAATACAAAGAAATTACAATGACTGCTTCTCTGAAGTACAATACTACCATAAACCAGCAATTCCTTGTGGTACAACTAATAAAGACTGAAACCAAAGTATATAATTGGTCACAGTAAAATGATGTGAAGACTAAAGTATAACAATAATCTGATAGGAAGAGAGGTTTCACAGAAATGTTGGGGACATTAGAAGATCTGGAGGTGTCTTGTAAGTTCTGATCTGAAAGGACATCCCAACAGAAATGGACAAGAATGTTTAAGGTTTCTTATTCATCACTATCATTACTTGACTACTGACAGATGTATTGTGTCTATTCTCTGTCAATGTCATTATGCTTGCAATTCTAAAACTGTATTTTCTGACTTCTGTACTGGTCTTTATACTGATATAAAATCTATCAAAAATATTTTAAATTTTGAATATATTAAATATTTTAAATAAAAAAGCATGTATCTGAGTCACTGTGCACTATGTGTGAGTGAAAGAATTATCCAAAGCCTTTCCTTACCTCATTTTGAATATATCTTAAATTCATTAGGTAAGAAAAACATCTTGGTATTCATGAGAGCTTCCTCAGGCAGAAATCTGTCATCTCTTTGCAATTAATGTTATCAGATATTATTTTTTACCTTTTGATGTTGACAGGTGACACCAGAAGTTCTTCTGAACAGTACCAAGACTCTTCTATGAGACATCCATGCTTTTCATCACGACCATTTTCATTCAGGAGCATAAAACTCTATGTCTTGCCAAATAACAGATAATGAATAGAAAGCTTGGTGTTTTTTATAAGAAGATGAAGCACAGAGATTTTTTTTTTTCAGATGGTGTTGTTTGAAATATTATAACTTTTGTTAAAAAAAAAGCTTATGTAAAAGAATTTTAAGAAGGAAGAGAATAACAAAACACAGAGACAGTGAAAAATAATGGTACATAAATTTCACATATACAGAAACAGACAAGAATTCGACTAAGAACAAGCACTTTTTAAATTGATAGATGAAATCTAATAAAGAAATGATAAGCTTTCAAATTGGCCTGTAGAAAGGCCAAGCAATACTGAAAGAATAAATTAGCATGCCTACAAAATATCTTTCTTTTCTTTCCAAAATTATGTTACCCATCTCTTGGCTTTAACTATCCCCATCTGCTGTTTCACAGTGTTGTGCATTATCCTGAAGGTGGTTGCATTTCATGAGTCATTCATCCTTACAGTGTCTGAATATTTTTTTACTGGATGTTTCCCATGTTCATCTGTGACTAGAAGGAAATTAGACAGTTTCAAGACTACAGTTCTTTCTGCACTGTAATGTTTATTTCAGGAAAATACTGTGCTATGATACAGAATGTAGTTGAAGTTCATCACAATAATTATTTAATAAATATGCTCTTCCACTAGGACAACAGGTCTCCATGGGAACCCTTTCTTGCTACATCACTGTTTTGAGAGAATATCTTTTCCTGTCTAGAGCAAATCATTGCTGAATGACATGCTTGGGAGGACAAACAAGCTTTTGGAAAAGTGCTTCTCTTGACAAAAACCTCTCCTAACTCTATCTCTCTGCCCTCCAAAAATTAAGATTTAAAGGTGAAAGAGAAGCTCAGACAGCCCATAGGTGATTTAGATCCTTACAGTGTCTTCTTTTAAGTTGCCAATAGCACCTTTTCTAAAACTGGTCCTTCATATTATGGGGAGCACTATGCACTTTGATTTTAGTACTACTGTTTGCGGATGTCTGTCAGAGTTGGAGTCAAATTATGGGATTAAAGACCAGATGCTTCTATCTCCTCAGTGCCTATCTATGGAGATTTCATAAATTGTGGGTTCTCTAGATACAGTTTGGTTTGGGTTTTTTGTTGTTTACACTGTCTTACAAAACGAATTCAGAGCAGGTATAAAATATTACCAGAAAAGAAAGGCCTGATTTTGTGTCCAGGTTGCACTGATGAGGACAACTGTACCAGCCACTGCTTTGATTAGCACCTCTAACTCTGAAGTGCAGCACCCTAGAAATAAAAGGGCAACTTGTTACAGATTTATCTGAACCAGATGGCAAGTCTGCAAGTACAGACTTGCTACAGACTCGTATCGTCTGATCACAGAAAACAGCAACACGGTCAGTAGTAGCATACACAAATGGGAGCGTAAGAGTTATGTAGAGCTGACCACATCTGCCTTTTTCACCTTATTCTTTCTGGTCATTTTGTTTCTGCCCAGGCTTTGACAACTTCAGGCCACTCTGTGATTTCCCATTCTGTAATGATTCAATATGACAAGCCTCGGGGTTTCAGATACAGTGATGAAGAACCAAATAACACTGAGGCATTTTTAATTACGATCTTGGTCTATATTTTGATTCAGGAATTTCCCCTGCCTAGCTTCAAAACATTTTTGTTTTGCCAGTTTCTAAGAGAACATAGGGCTAAGTACAAGTCTCTAAAACTGTGCTACATTTTCAATCACAAACGAGATGTCTTCAGTGCTCCGACAATCTTGAACCATCTATAGTCCCACAGATATCCCTGTTGACCCAGCTGAACCTGAACTCTGAGTCCTGAATGTAAGGCAGATCCTACCAGGTTCTTCTGCCCTCCAATCTATGCCTTAATTTGCAGTTTTAGATAAGAACCACCTGATAATTTTCAGAGTAAACTAGGGAGGACCCAGAGGTGATCCTCTGAATCCTTGGGATTTTTCTGTTTTCTGTTGTATTCTGATGAAAACTGTATTAGATGCTTCTCATTCGTATTCTCTTCTTTCATCTCAAAATTCCCAGCCCAACTCCCATTAGCCCAACCTATCCCAACAAAAATCCAAACAGATTTCTTTCTGTCACTAAAGAGCAGGAATGTAAAGTCTGCCTCCTTACCTTGTTGACTGTTCTTCAGAACAAGGCAGCAGTGATTAATCAGCCAGCCCTCTGAAGATCAGATGTAGGTTGTCATCACCAAACAAGAATCTTTCATAATATATTCCTGAGACCTGACAACACTCATTGTTTCAAAACACACGTGACTATCTTTCTCTTCAAAACTGGAAAGTGGAAGCATTCTTGCTGACATTAATTCCCCTATTAGAGCTTTCCCTTACCATTTCTGGTGTTGTCTAGTTAATGAAATTTACATAGTATTGCCTATTTTCTAAATTTTGATCCATGCCCTCATGATACTTTTATGTATGTCTTAGGATCGTTCCCTTGTCAGTCCAGAGCTCTTTGGTTAAGATCAAATGATATTAATTGAAAGAGTCAGCAGTCCCTTCTATTCCACATTTTAATCTTACTGAATGCTTTCTTGCTTAAGTTTGACTGGCCCTCATCAAGCAGTCATTTTGTTGAGTGCTTTACTTTTGTGAGCCATATGCTTCACTTTTGTAACCTGTCTATTCCTTTACGTTTTCATCATCTCTCATCATTTTATTTCATGATAATTTTAATTCTTCAGATCATCATTGTAAGTCAATGTAATTCAATTTACTGATGCGTATTTTTGTGTGCCAGAAATCTACTTCAGGAGTCCTATATCTTAGAAGTGTTCATCCCCTGAGTCTGCTACAAAATGAATCAGGAGTTATGCTGCTGAAATTTTTAGCAGTGTAAAACTGAAAGTTTACGTGAAACTAGTATCAAGCTCCTTGTAAATTATTTTCTACATCTGGAGTTTCTGCAGTCACCCTGTGCTTGGATGC
Source organism: Baryphthengus martii (assembly GCA_013396935.1). NCBI lineage: Eukaryota > Metazoa > Chordata > Aves > Coraciiformes > Momotidae > Baryphthengus > Baryphthengus martii. The sequence goes on from VWZK01007180.1 coordinate 342,416, forward strand.
CTGTGTCCACAACTCATGGCCCTTACAGATCAAAATTTATTAACCTTACTCTCCATAATAGCAAACCATCTGAGAGCAGTAAAAATTAATGACCTGCAATAGAAAATGGTTAAATTAATTATTCACCAGTTTCCAAAGGACCGTAATTGCATTTCCATTCTCTGTGGAGCTCTCTGATTAGCTTGCTGAGGGACTGAGGTGCTCAGTGGCATAGAGGTTACAAGTACAGATGTTTGTGAGGGAGATTGGGAGTAGTGGGGATTGTCAGGGGTGGCTAGGAAAGCCTAATGGGTGAGAGCAAACATTTGGAGGTTTTTGTGGCTCTAAAGACTGCTGTCTAGATTTGATGCAATAAGAAGGAGTGGATGTGTGGAAGGAATGACTACTGCAGTCTTCCATCAGAGCAAAATTTCTTTAGTTTGGGAGAGAAATTCTGTGGGACTTATGGGTATGCTGAGAGAAAAACAGCTTCCTTGACAGGGCCCCTTTATCTCTTTCCCACTAAAAAGTGATCAAGTATCTACTTTTGCTTTTAGCTACTTATCTGCTTAAGTTGAGGTGAGACAAACATCTTACTGCCAGCATCTTGTCTTCGCAGCAGTCAGTAACGGGCCTGTTCTAATAAACTGCAGCTTGACAGGCAATGAAAGGATGACAAATCTGCCAAATATGCACCTTGTGAAATGCCTTTAAACTTCCAACACTGCTCTTAGGGAAAGGGCAAAGAAAATCTTTTTTAAAAAAAATTGATGCTGAAGGCTCGGACTTTTGCTTATCAATATATTTTCCTGCAGACGTCAGGAAACAATAATTGGCACAACAAAGAAGAAATGCAAATCACCTAGTCTCACTGTAATTTATTTTTACAGTACTAAAGTACAACAGGGTTATGATTGCCATATGGAATGCCTTTCGGAAACTATAAGAATAATAAATAATAAGAAAACAAGCAAGCTATGTTGGCACACAGGGCATTGCACATGACTTTAAAGTCCTCAAACCCTTTACTTATAGCGTTATGAGGTACTGTAGAACTATTTGTACTTTTCCAGGTGATTAATCTTGGCTTTATATACTTTAGAACATTCTGACATCATGTACAGTAACAGAGAAATACAAGTCTGGCTAATATCCTCAGGAGTTGCATTGCAAGCTTGTTGGATTTATAGGAATAAAAGGATATTCTGTGACTATGATGTGATCCTGTCAGTCAGAGGAAGAGAAGATTAAACATTCATGACTACTGAAAGGCAATTTCCTTCTATTGTTCATCATGCCTCCATTCTTAACCTTCCCTATAGGATTTCCTCTTGCTCTAACCTTCAGAAAAGATTTTGTTGTTCTAGATTGATTTTTTTTTTTTTTTATGGTACTAGTAAACTGATGAAGGGGACTATAATGATCAAATATTTGTTGTTTTGCCTCACTTTACTCATTTACCTATGATGTGCTTCAGAAAACAGATTTTTACTGTCATAAGCCATTTGCCTAGAAAAATGGAAGAATTTTCAATCTGTTCATCTATCAAATAAATGCAGTCATGAAAATTAAGCAGCATGCCCACAGTAAACCTAACTAAATCAAACCAAAATGCTATCTGTGGTGGCATGCAATTCCACAAAGACTACTTTTACATGACTGGCCTGGTAGTCCAGGTATAGGTCTGGAAAAAATAATAAAGTAATCTAGGCATAACGCATTGGACTGGGAAAATATCCTGTTATAAAGTGGCTCTGATTTGTTTGGATTTTTTTTCCAGCAGTGGAATCTATGGAAGAATTGGCTTTGAAAACAGTCTTCCTGAAAACTTATGGACAGTAAAGGATTTGTTCATACCGTCCTTCTATTCTCATTATTGGAAGATTATACAGAGATATACAGGAGACATAAATATCCCTTAAATGTTTATATGCCTATGCTGCATCTATTATGATATTTCAGTACCTGTAAGACTATTTTAATTAACAACTATGTTTTTGGATTAGGCTCTTATCTAACACATGTAATAAAATGACAGCACAGAACTGTTTCTGCTAAAATGAATACAAAAATGGGTCCCAGAAACATACCTTGAATCCATTATGCTAAGTTTCTTGGTATACCTAACTGTGTGATAAAATGAAGACCATGTCAATGGTAAGTCCTAGTTTATGTCTCAGCAAAAGGATTACGGATAACAGTCTCTGCCCACCTAGAGACAGAAACACTGCAGAGGTACTGAATATCCACGTGGATCCACTGATGCACATGTCCACATGCAAATAGTAGTATGCAGGAATATTTTTTTCCTGTTCTGAGGCAGCGCTGCATGATGAGTCAAGTCCATTAAATTCTATGTGGCAACTTAGGACAAATACAATTCTACTCCTAAGCAGGTAACGCACTGTAAAGATAAATGACACACATGCAGCTCAAACCAGCAAACTGATGTCAGTGAAAGAGTATTGTCTCTAAGTATGAGCAAATACAGATATATCTGTGAACATCAACTGTCAAAAAAATGAAAAATTTCAGACCACCCTAATAAGTGGGAAAAATTAATTCCATTTCATTCCATCTTTTTAACAGCAGGTAGGACAGAGATATTTTTTTATCCAATGCTTGTAGCTGGATGCAAAATTTACATCTCAACTGTAGAGCTGTATCAGTTACTACAAAATTGTTAATATATATGTAGTTTTATTGTCAGACTGAATTGCATTTGGGTATTGTTTCTTTTTCTCCCCTTACTTGTCTTGTTCTTAATGAGCAGTAGAAAGAACAGGATGGCAATCTAAATTAAAATAGTAAGTCTACTAAATGTAATGCCTCAGCACTGCAGGTCTCAGGAGATTCAGGGGAGCAGAACTGGGTAGAAAGATTCTGAGATCTATTGCACTGTCCTTTTCCCTCTAGCATCATAGCCGAAGACAAGGAAATTTTGGACATTGGACAAAAATTTTCCACCCTTTGGAAAGCATATTGGTGGATTTCATTTTCATCTGCTGAACAGGAAGTGGTCCACAGGATGTATTTGTAGGGCAACAGAGAACCAAGAGGGATTTTTCTGCTTGCTGACTCCAGTTCTCTGCTGCTACTAGCAATCATGTCATATAATCCTCTTTAGTAATTTAGCAAGCTTCAACTTGAAGGTTGAAGCTAGGTGAGTTTATGCCTTCATTTTACCTTATTTCTTCTGAGGAAAGAAATCTTAGATAGTGACAGTACCTTGTTTTCTTCTGTTCTGGGATGATTACTCGCAATTTAATCTCCTGACAAATAAAATAAAAGTTTGAGTTTGGGGTTTTCAAGGTAGAGTTCAAACTGCTAGTTCCATGTGGGCCACCACAAAATATCATGCAAGCTGTTGGATATGAAACAGTGAAAGAGGAAGTTTCTGACTTTGTTAGCCCCAAAGAGCTCATCTTTGCCCCCTCCCTCTTTTACCTCCTTGTCTCCTCAAGGATGAACCCCATTACCCTAGTGCGCAGCTGGACCCATACAAGCTCCATAACCCCAACTCTAAGCACCATGCTCCCTAGCTACTACTTGGCTGTAGGAATACAGTGCAGAGATGCTAAAACTGACTTTTGTCCACACAAGTTGCCATTAGTGCTTCCAGCAGGACCCACTACCCCTTTTAACGTTGAGTATTTGAAATATATAAAGCTGGCTCAAACAAAATTATTTTTTTGCTCTAGCCTTAAGTTTAACCAGTGATGAAATGCATTAGCATAAAATATATACTGCTGGGTACTCCTTTTCAATTGCCTCCCTCTCATTCCCCCTCCCCTCCCCGCCCCAGCCTTCAATATCACAAATATAATGAAAAACATCAGTAATCTGAAAGTGTCTGACTGGCAGAGGGGAGGAGTGTCCTCTATCTCTTTTTATATCTCTCAGTCACCTTTCACTAGACTGTTATAAGACTTTCATTTTAGGGAAAAGAAAATGATTTCAGAGATTTGAGTTGAATATTGGATCTAAATATTTTGTACATCTTCCAGTAAATACTAAGTATATTACATTCTGCAGTGTGGCGTTACCTTCTCAAACATGTAATGGTACATAATTAGCAATGAGGGACCTTCTTTTATGTTATGTCTTCAGGGTTTCACATCTCCCCAAAATATTGAATATCTGAAATTCTCATGCATTTCCTACCCATGATTCTTTCTCTGAAAAATCTGAAGAAAAATTAGTAATATGTAATATACTCCTGGAAAACAAGGTCTTGTCTGAGTTGATGATGTTACTGCAGCCATATTTCTTTTCCTTCATAACAGGTATATATGATTTTGAAAATTGTATCCTGGGAGAACTAGCACATGGAAGTTACTATTTAACCTGTAGCAGGTAAACTGAAGAAATCTGCTGTTTGATCTCGAAGAAGATTGAAGTGAGTCATTAAAGCAGTAAATTCAAGCTTTAATTTATCTGTCTTTTTTTTTCACATTATGAGCAGCATTTAAAAAGGATAGTTTGATGGGAGACAGGAACATTTTTCATCACTGGTCAAAGAACAAAAATTCCCGAGTTTTTCTTCATGCATCCGGAGAGCTGTAAAACTAACCAAGGACAAATGTGAGGCTGCTGAAATATGAAACAATTAAAGGAAATCCCAGCCTAAATCATAATCTCCAGATGGAAAGTGTAAAAAAAATAAGAAAAAGTTTCACTGGATGCTCATTCTACTCTTTTTCATTCTCTCTCTTTTTTTTTTTTTTTCTTCAGTGAACTCTGCTTACATTTGAAATAAAAAGATTTTATGGATTCATGCCCCAGGAGAATTGAGCATAGATACCTATGTATCCTCAAGAAGTGCCAATAACAGTAAGCAAAGCAAAATTCTGAAATGGTATTCCTTTTTTCCTTCTAGTGACAGTGATATGACCCTTCTGTTTGACAGTGACCAATAGCAGTTAAGATCTGGGTTCAATTTTTAGGGCTTACTGATCATACTCCAACATCATCACCATGAGACCTTCCCTAGCTGTAAAAAAAGGTTTCAACTAAATCTCTATGCACCCAGTAAAGTATCTCTCCACTGTAAGCGTTTTGTTAAACAGAAAACATCTAGTTAATCAGGGGTTTACTGGAGGGCAGAGAAAAAGAAGTGTCATAATATATTGACAGGGAAAGCATAAATGCCTCAGAGAAAACAACTTTCACCCCCGGAGTGGGTTGGCAATGGTGTTGAGTCCTCCCACAACAGCTGCACATGGCCAAGGCAGCAGGCGACTCTTCACCTGCCGGCACTACCTTGTGTACCTATGGTTTGGTTGCCCACGATTTTTCTAATACATGTTGATATCCATAACATTTATTTCCCCTGAAAGTTCTCTTTCTTCAGGGTTATGGTGCCTTCTCTCGTGTAATCCATACATTTAAAAGGACATTTAAACCCATACATTTAAGGACAGAATTCAGTTCCTCTTTTCAATGAGTAAAGCGCTGCTCATTTCATTAGAATTGAACTCACTTCAGCAATGTATTTGACAGCTTGTCCTCTACATACCTCTGTCCCCATCAGTCCTAAATGACAGTGTTTTATACTTGCCAGTATAGCTAAAGGTGTTGAGCATTTTCATCCGTGAAGGTTCCTTGAGTAATGATGATTTTATTTTCAGGAAAAGATACTTCTCAATAGAGAAAAATGAAAGAACTATCAGGGTTATCGAGAAAGTAATTTTATTTCTGAGTATTGCAAAAATTTAATGGAAACAAAATGAGTCTAATATTTGAAATAATAAATTAAGGCAAGGTTTATGATGTATCAAGCTGATTTAGCTTTTTGGTAAAGAAGATTGCATTTTAATTATGACATTTTAGGATTTGATACACTGTAGCTATTTAGATAAGTTCTGTTGCACAAACTTGCCATTCTTTCTTTTTCTTGAAGCAGAAATAGTGGAAATACCAGTTTGAGACTGATCTGAGAGTGCCTCCTGCTTAGCAAGTCATTATAAGCCCACATTACCTTGATTCACTTAAAACTTTATTTGCTGCAACTTGCTGATAAACATCACAGATGTATGGCCAGGGTAACACTTTTGGTGGTCCAGCTTCTCTGACCTTCTACTTCTCACAGTTGCCCGTATCAGCTGTCTGTTTCTGAGGAAAATGAGAACTCCCATCTTGGAATACCCTGTTCAGAGAGAAATTGTCATGTTGCTTCTTATTGCCATGGACTTTCTCACAAAACATTAAGGTTCATATTTCATACACTTGATAATATGGAAGGTTCAATTATCTTTACAAGTGTCCATGTCTGAACTCAGCCACTTTTCAACTAGATTAAGGTCAATTTTTAATTCTGTTTTCCAACTATCATCTCAATAGATGCATTCAGTAAACTAAAATCACCAAGTTTCTGCATTTCATAGTTTACAATAATTCAGTTTTATTGTACTTCCATCTACAATTAGAGTACAAAACTAACCCTAGTCATAGAATTCCTTGATTTGTATATTTTTATCATCTGCTTTGGTATCTGTGTCCCAATCAAAGTAAATAATCCCAGAATTTCTTACCAAGTTGTGTCTTGTTCACAGACATCCAAACATTAGATCTGTTTCATTCAGGTATTTACCTCAGTATTTGGATATGTCATCTTAAGCACCAGCTTTGAAAGCCAGCAGTCTTCCATTAACCATCAGTTACCAAGTATTTTCTAAAATCACTTTCTTGTGAAAAAGTTAAAACAAACCAAAAAAAGATTCCACGTTAAAATTATGTCAGATCCAAATCTTAAGATTGGAATATTCCTAAATTTTGGTGATTCCTGATATTCGCTGTGAAAAATAGGTGTAGCTGATTCTGTATTTTTTTAATGACAGGCAAAACAAAACCTCATACAACTTTTCAGAGAACGGAGGTTGGACATTCACAACAATGCTTATGGACATCCATTATCTGCAATATATTTAAGAGGAAAATAGTTAAAATCCGGTCTTACAGGATTTATCACATACAAATACAAAATTGTAAATTTTATTGATTCCCATACCTGCTCCATTAATTCTGAGTCTTTGTCATAAAATACCTTGGCTTTTTTTTTTCTTTTATAGTTGTGTTATTATTGCTTTTTATTATATTTAGCAGCAGTACCTACAAATTCCAACATGGAATTAACACTGCATTGTATTACTGTCCAATCAGTTAGCTCAAAGCCTGCTTGTGCTCCAAAGAACTATATTTTAGAATGGGGTGTGGAAAGGAAAAGAATTGGCAAAGGAAATTTGAAGCACACTCTTTAAGATATTCATTCCTACTGTTAACCTGTTAGGCCCAGCTAGTTCCTCAAACTAGATGAAGAACAATGATGACCACTTAATAAACCTCATACCCCAAATTAACATACTAATGAAATGGTAATTATTAAAAGCCTCTTGACACATTTCTTCCTTATCGAAAAATCCCACCAAATTCAAGTGCATTGAATGTTTGAGGAAGGTCTTCAACATAGAAAATCATTAAAGGAAAGAGAAAGGAATTTTCAACTCTCTCTCTCTGGACATTTTGGGGTTCTAAAAGTTTCAGAGAAGGAGATCTGGTATTGTTCTGAGTCAATTTGCTCTGGCTGAGGAAATTACGAGAAGGAAACTATTTCCCCATCTCAGGAACCATGTGGTGTTCCAAGATAAGGCGAGCACTTGCTAATTTGAGTCCACAAGCAGGAAATGTGATACATCCACTTCCTTTCAGGCAAACAACACAGTTCCCTGGCAGCACAAAAGCATTGCTTCTACTGCTAAATCTCAAACTTTCAGAAACCCATTTCTCCTCTGTGGATATACCATTCTGTATTTGTTATTTGGATGTTATGGATAGAAACAGTACTTACTCTACAATCACATGGCCACCAAAGTTTTGGGGTAAGGATTTTGTTTCTTTTTCTAGAGTATCGTTAAATTAGACGCTGAGATTTGGTGGTGATTGGCTAAAAATGCACATCTAGATACTTTCAAGCCTCTTGTTGGAAGCAAAAACTAATTAACAGATTTTGTATTTCTTGCAGTGCAAAAGATTGCTTTCCAAATGTTTCTTTGTAAAAGTTTTATCATGTTTTTAAACTAATCAAGACAGCAGGAACTGCCAGGGTAGAATTGATTGTTTCACAAAGTTCATTACTGCAGTCAGTTGAAAAGGTGTCTATTGACTTCAGTATGTTTCAGATCAGGTAGACATTCTCAACTGTTTAATGGATGTACCTACACAGAAGACATGATCTGCTTCATCTTCTGATGAAAAAGGGATAGCAAAACTGAAACGTGTTGCAACCTTTGAAATAAACTCTTACTCCTCCAGAATGAGCAATTAGCTGTAACTTGTTGTTGTGGCTCATGATAGATTTTCCATGCTTTTTCCTCAATGTACATTTTGATTATTATCCATTAGGACTGTTTTATTTCACCCAAACCTGGAAATGGTTCATAAACTTAAACGTATAGAGTGTGAGGTGGAAGTATATGTCACACTGAAATTAATTCAAGATAATTAGATTCAGTGACTTAATCCTAAAGGATTCTATGTAACAGCTGTGGGGAACATTTCCCTCCCAAAAGCTCTGTTGCTTGCTGTGTTTAACATTAACATGTATTAGCATTTAGCAACAGAGTGAATCATATGATCTGGTTTTGTCTGTTATAATATTGCCATTAAGCAATGACCCCTCCAAGAATCTGTGCACTACCTAACACTGGAAAATAATATGCATTAGCAAAATGGGACTTCTGTTGCATAGAAGTGCTCTGGGAGAAAAGTGGAAAATAACTATACAAGAAGACTTAAAGTAGTTCCTTCATTTCTTTAGCATAAGAAACAAGAATCTGTTGAATGCCATCCACATGTTTCCTGCAGTGACACATATATTTTCCTACTGGGAGACCATGAGCAACTCACTTCATTGTTGTGTCTTGGGCAACAGAGCAGGATAATGATACTGGACATCTTTGAGAAATACAGATTAACTGAGGAAAAAATACTGTTATTACTGTTTCATAATATATTGTAGTCTGGAGGTTGTCTGCTGGACCAAAGAATAACTATCATTTTTGTAGAGGGGAATTGTATGTAATTCTGAAAAAAAATGGAAGTGCTTTCAACATGTACTTTAAGAATCCTTCTGTAAAAGATGCTGCCCCTTGTTATTGCGGATTTGCTTTTATTTTGAGGTAAATTATTGTTTCACTGCCATGAAAACATACACAAGAAAGAGCAAAGTTATATGAAACTCTGAGGATTGATTAACCATACTGCTCAGGCTGTGGGCAAAGCGTTCTTCCTCTTCATGAGGAGTCAAAAAAAGTACCTAAGAAGTGAAGGTTTAAAATCCGCAGCGTATTTCATGCAGCTGGTGCTACTGGTACTGCTACTACACTGCGGTTCCGCTTAAGGCACTTCTCCAGGGACACCAGGTCCTGATCCTTCAATATCAAGAGCTGCATTTGATAACATGGATCAGGACCTACATGAGATGTCTTGTTGCTGAAAAAGGGCCAGCATCTCCTTTCACCAGCATTGTCCACCTGGCTTGCCAGGGTCTGATACTGTACCCTGACCCAATCACCTCCCTTTTTCTTATGTTCTGACAGCAGATGAACCTCATGGCTTGGGTTTTTCTGAGGAGATTGTATGGTCTTGGGAAGGGAAGATGCCTTTTTGGCTTTCCTTATTTTTCTGATAGATTTTAGAAGAGTTAATAGCATTTCCTCTTCCTTTCCTGTAGGTCTATCTTATGTGGTAGATTAGGGAAGGACACTACATAGTCTGTGTCAGAAGACAATGACTGACACAAGCTCACTGTGAGGAAACATCACTTAAAATGGTAGAATTGTATTTTCTCCAAATCCTTGGAGGTACATGAACTCAGGCAAAAATAAAACTGCACATAATAGATATAAATAGAATGGAGTTCTTTCTTAAATGTGAATGCAGTACTTGAAACTGTTATTTTTCAGGATATATCTTACAGGCTGTTTCACTGTTTTTCTAAGCCACCCACCACATAGTGCTGTGAGTGTGAGTACACTACCAAGATGCAGATCCTTTTCCTTGCTTGTGTGATGTCTCAGTGGCTCCCATGGACTCAGCCAAAGTATAAACTTGAACAGGCATGGAAAGGCTTACTGAGAGGGACTAATCTTGTGAGGAAAAAAAAAAAAGCTGTAAAAATTGTTAAAGCAACTATGCATAATGATATTTGGTCTCTTGCAATTTTATACACCATCTATTGTCTAACAGCGGTTTTCCTACTCTGGAAAATATACAAGCATCCTGTTTTCTGAAGCTATCCTGTTTTCAATAGGGACTTCACACAACAGCATCTTAAAAGTGACTCTAAGAATTTTAAAACAATGAACAAACTAAACTGTCCTTTACTTATGTGTGCATAAATCTTTTTATGACTGCTCCAGGCTAGTGAAAATGTGCCTAAAGCTATGTAGATAAAAACAAGATATACAGACCTTAATACAAATCATACTGTGTGAATTGTCTATGTAGTCTAAATATTCTCTCTATATTCAAGCAAAGACCTTAAAAAATAATAACATAAAAAAATATGCACACTTTTTTTGCAGAGTCAGTGACAATCTGGAAAGTCAATAACATGCTTAGCTGTAGATCTTGCAGGAATTCTTTTGAATTCAGTCTTCACCATCATCACAAGCAGAAAATTGGAATTCTGATTCTCACTTTACTAGAGCGTTTTCCCTGCTACAGATGTTGCACAGCCTTTGTAGACACACATGTCTGTTTCAGAAAAGTTGTCTGAGCTATTGCAAGGATGCAAGAGCTCATCTTCTTCAGCTGCCAGCTATTATGAAGCTATGTAACCTCTGGTCACTCTACTTTGCAGTGGGAATCCATAGCAGAGGCAGGAAGAAAAGCACTTAAAGCCAGCCCCTGCTGAGCTTTGGCACCAAGGGACCGTAGATATTTTCAAAAGAAGGTTTGGCAATAGCTGAGTGAGAAATTCAGGGCTTGGTACCTATCCATCAGCTACTAATTTCATTTTTTACTGTTTTAATATAGTCTTCATTGAGTTAATTTTGATTTGTAAGTTAACAGTGCAAAGATGTTTCCATTTTAACCAGGAGTACATTTCTTGTAATTCCTAAATGCGTTTTCAGTCTCACACAATTAAATATAATAAATGGATTTGAGAAAACCCTATTTCTCTAGTGCAGATAGTTACATACTTTCAGATCAGGAAATTTAATTTAAATAGTACATTTGATCAATATGACAGCAGCAGAGAGAAGAAGTGTAAGCAGATATTAATCATCATAAACTTAGATCCCTTCAGTTTAATTTTACTCAGGTATCTATTTTAAAATGCAACACAATAATTTCATACCTTAAAAACATTAAAGACAATTTTTATTTTCGGGAATCAAAATCCAGGATGTTATTCATCCAGTATGTGGTAACAGTGCCACTTATCAATTTGACTCCAGCATTTTAAGGTCAAGAGTTTATACTTTGAGCATTATTATTTGACTTTATAAGCTACTCATGCACTTGTGATTTTAAGTATAATGTCAAATTTTGCGTTGTCTCTCCCTCAACCCACTGATCTTCTCCTCATTAAAATGTGTCTGTCTGCTTGAAAAAAGTCAAATTATATACTTTGCTGGAAAAGATGGTCATTTGGGATGAGCATATTCTAACATCTGACACTGTGTTGTGGTATCATGATACTGATGAAGCAATAATATTGTTCAAGGACTCTGCGTCATTCTCTTTATGGACTTAAACACTACTTGTGTGGGCCAGCACTGACATGAACAGTAGCACAGCTGTGCTACAGGAAAGTCTGACTTAGACAGGCATAGGACCTAATTTCCCCTCTGGGGTCCTTCACAGATGGTAGCCATGGCAGAGTAGAACAAGCAGCAGAAAATCCAGTCCAGTTCTTTAAAAGTGAGAAAAGAAGCATTTGGCTACCTGAGTGGTGACCAGGTTCAGCCTTCTCGCTTCCACTCTAGTGACTGTGTCAGCACATTTTCAGCCTACCCACTGGGTGCTCTCTCCTCATTCCCTTTGCTCCTCTTCACACACTCCTTACCTTTCCAGCGTAGCTTTAGCAACAGAAAATAAAGACTCCAGGCAGGAGCTTCCTCAGCTGTGCTGCTGGAGATGTGGACACACAAAGACTACATCTAGAGCCAGCTGTGGACCACTTGACAGCAGATGTGGCAGTGGTAGCTTCTACCAGGCTACTACTCTTCCTTTCTTGATAGCTAGGAAAGACCAGCATACCCCAGAGGGCCTTTATCGTGGAACTGGGCATTATTGATAGGGCAGAGGACTTCATTAAGCTGGAGATGCAATTCCTTTGCTGGCAGATAGGAGGAAGTGAAGGTGTGACATAGAGCTGCTTATAGATGCTCTGCACTGCTGGATATTTTTTCTTAGTAAAGAAAACCTTCAGGGCTAAAGCGGAACAAAGTAGGAAGAAAACATGACAAAATTAGAGCCTTGGATTCAGATACAGTATCAGCCTCTAGGATGTACTTCCTGAATTGCCTTTCTTTTTTCCTTCTTTTCCGTTCCCTTCTCTCCCTTTTCAAAATTTACTCTAGCATGCATATTCTTCCTGGTATTTTCATTTGTGACAATCAGCCAAAGTAGAGCAAGATGACTGAAGATACTGCGTCAACTGGATTTTTTTTTTCTTGCAATTGGTCCATTTTGTCACTTCTCCATGTTTAGGAAAACTGCAGTGACTTTAGAAATGCAATACTTGGTAGCATATCACACATCATAAGAGCTCAGCACAAAACATAAATGTCTCCACAGAAGGTAAAATCTCTTTCTGCAGCATCTTTGGGCTAGATTATTGATGCCTGCAAAAGTTTAGAAATTGGATGTGAATAATTGAGCTTATTTCTTTTGAAATCACTCTGCTAATGTCAGACAACTTCAGACTTTACAGGCTCCTGTTGGGAGAAGCCCCACTGAAGGAGAGGCAAAATGCTTTTTTTCCAACCGCATGACACAGTCCCACACTAGTATTTTAAGGAATAATTCCTTACAGTGCTTATCCAAAATAGTAGAACATTGTCCTCTTCAAAAAACAGAGACTGAAAATGAGGATAGAGCCTTTTAGTATGTAAATATGAATATTGCCATGACCCAAAGCACCACACCGTATTTTTGACAACCAAGTGGTTCTCTATTCACAGTACTGCTGGAGACAAATTAAAATTGTATTCCAGTGATAAATGACTTTGCCAATTTTGATTTTTTTTAACCTCATTGCCTTTTTGGATTTAGTTAAAACGATATAGAAACCATAGGTAAAATTACACAATAAGCACAAATCTTATCAGCAAACCGAACTCATCAATACATGGTGAGTGAGAGAAAGGAGCAGAATGATCCCAGCAAATTTTATCAGAGTAAGGGATAATCCATATTGATTTGGTGAAGGTAAATATATCTGAAAGAACGTATCTGAGTTATTTGGCCAGGAATGCGTATTAATACCTCTCCCATAGCACAGTAATATGTACATAAAATGTAGTCTTCACAGTGAATCTGTGTCTCCCTAGCTGGCATAGAGCAACTACATCTACAGCAACAAATTTCCTGCTCAGACTTCCCAGAGTGCTTTATCATGCAGTGCCTTAACAAGTCTGCTTGCTTAGCACTTGAATTTCAGAGTCTGGCTTCTGGCTCATCAGGGATACTAATCCATCACTCAGGAGTTGCAACTCAGGTCTTTACCTCATGGTGTATGATATCGAAGGACTCAAATTACTGAGCAGTCTTCTATCCTCATTGTGATGGAGTTAATATGAGAGCCAACTGTATACGAACAAATCCTCCTTCCAGCTGTCCACCTTTTCCGATCACATAAATAGCTCATACTTCCAGGTTTGTTGTTATAGATTTTCTAGAGCCCTGCTTGGTCTTTATTGCTTGCCTAATCTTCCATCTTCTGACTAATATTTCCTCTTCTGCTTACTCAAACTGGAGCCTTTAAAAAAAGCAAAAGTTATAGATCTCCAAAGCTACCTTTCCATATCTTTAAGAGCAATAATAACAAAGCATCTTGTCTTTCATACCTTGAAAAGCATATAATCCAATTACCCTCATTGATTAGTCTATGTCAGTAGAATGTGAATTTATACAACCCAATATAAAAGCAGCCTAACACATTCAATAATAAACAGGAAGGAGGGATGCATTTCCAATTTTAGGAAAATGGGTGGAAAAATACAGCCCTTAAGATTTTTTCCTTGTTTCTTACTCCAGAAGTTATCGATCACAGGGACTAATTAGAGCATTATTCTTCTAAATTATCTGCAAAATGTCTGCACTAGAAATTTCTAGTTGTTTAAATGGTACGAGTGCATAATATCAGGTATAGTGCAGAAAAAAGTAGAGTACGCTTATACCCCGTTACGTCAGACTAGTATGGACACACCATGTTCTTGGGGCTTCAGATTTCCTCAATTCTATCAAATAATGCATCTGCAAACATACCTGGCTCAGTGGCCATGTAGCTGAGTCAAGGCAATGGTGACAAAGTCTCCTCCCACTCCTCCTACAAGAAACCTGTCGCACAAAAATTTTATCAACACTGCACAAAAATCATAGAATAATTAAGGTTGGAAAAGACCTGGCAACCCATCAAGTCCAACCTACTACTCAATACCTCCATGATCACTAGACCATGCCCTGAAGTGTCATATCCAATTGCCTTTTGAACACCTCCAGGGATGGTGACTCCACCCCTTCCCTGGGCAGGCTGTTCCAATGCCTAACCACTCTTTCAGTAAACAAATTATTCCTGATATCCAATCTAAACCTTCCCTGGCACAGTTTGAGGCCATTACCTCTTGTCCTATTGTTAGTTACTAGGGAGAAGAGGCCAACACTCACCTCAATACAACCTCCCTTCAGATAGCTGTAGAGAGCAAAAGGCCTCCTCTCAGCCTCCTCTTCTTCAGACTAGAATTGTATCAATTTTAAAATACGTTCAGACCTCTGAGGTAAGGATGGAGTAAAATACACTGATTCTTCCCAAATTCACTGAGAAACTGGAAATGTTTTGTTTTCCTGTGGCCAACTTGGATTTTGAACAGGCTGGATCCCCTGAAAGATCTCTGTGGAAATAAGGATACTGAGAAGCAGACTTTTAGATGGATTTCTTTAGTATGAGACAGATGGTTTAGAGACACATTTCAGTCCCTGTTTGAAAATTAGAGAAAATGGCCCTGTGTCGCTTTGTAGGAATGTGTCAAGAGAAAGACAATGAGGTAAAATGTGACATAGGATTAGATAGAAAGCTAGTTCTGATTTTGCTTCCTGTAAACAAAGTTTTTTCAAGTACATTTATCTGAGGAGCAGACGTACAACACAGATATGAAATATGATACATTTAAACAAGACTATGAAAGACTGAGATCTTTACAGTAATGTTAAATTCTTGAAATGTTTCCCTTCTTATTACCAGTCTTAAATCTAGTGTACTTACAAGCTCTCCCTCCTGCTTGTCAGTGAAAAATTACATGTTGCCACAAATTTAATAGTGAAGTTATATTTCCAGATTACTTAACCAATGATTTCAATTGAACAACTTTTTTTTTTCATATTGATGAAGAATAATTGCCACGTATCTGCATGGTGAATTTATAGAAATCAGGACTGTGAAAAACCTATATAGCTCAGCAGAGCTTTTAGCACAGGGTCAGGTTTGGTTTTGTCTGTTGCAAATGCCACACATTGGGACCTCAGACAGACCCTGAGAATATAGTACACAGACAAAACCAAAAAAAATGGCAACACCAGCTTCACCTATGTAGGAACTGAGACAGACATTTTTTATTTTTTTTTCCACCTCTTGGCGGTGACTATAGGGTTGTTCACCCTCACAGGCCAAGCAGTAATTTTTGCTCCATGGCTTCTGGAGCAACAGAAATTTCTCTCAACTAATGGCAATATTTTTTTTTCTCATGATGCTGATCCACATGAAAATCCTGTAATAGAGATATAGAAAATGTCACATAACTAAATCACTTTGCAAGTAATCAGAAGTTAATTTAAGTATTCTACATAATTTTGATAATAGAATCATAGAATTGTCAGAGTTGGAAGGGATCTTGAAGATCATCAAGTTCCAACCTCCCCTGCCATCGGCAGGGACACCTCTTGCTAGATCAAGTTGCTGATCATGGCAACTAGAGGGACTGCTGGGGTGAGGGAGACTTGCACATAGTACCTTTCCTTTGCCTGAATCTGTTAAGATCTCTATAAGGAATGGGACTATTGTCCTATCTACCAGGTCAAGGTCACCAGCAGATCTTCCTCTTTCTAGCTGTCCTCATCACAGTGTGAGCTGACTTGGGATGCGTCACACCAGTGACTCAAAAGGGGCACAGCTTTCCTACAAATAGTGCTAATGGCAATAAGCTTGGGGGTTTAAATGAAGGAAGATAAAAGATAGCATGTGATGGTGAGGCATTAGCAATGGCAATAACCGAGTTTGAACGTCAGCCCTTCCGTGGCAACATGACAGCAGTGAATCTCATTCCTCTGCAACACTCATTGTCCCTGGCATCTCCTCTGAAGTCTTCCAGAAATATTCTTACACTAAACAAGACATAAATCTATGACTTGTGATATAATGAAAAAGGAAGGCATTGCTCATCATCTCCCTCTTATCTTCAGGGTATACCATGTCTCTGTTCCCCCTCAGCTGTGTTTGAGAAGGGCTGATTTGTATGTAGCTTTTCAGTTAGATTTCTTATGCACATGGCAGTACTGTTTGCTGGAGCAGCTGTGTCTCTGTGCTTCCTTGTCTTCCAACATTGCTACAGAGAGCCTGAAGCAGCCAAGCAAGAGATGCTACACTGCACCTCCTAATGCTACTTATGCTGGTGCCAAACTGTTATAGGAAGACAGCACTTCCCCTGTGCTCCATCAGGGACAGGAGTGAAGGTCATACGTCAAATCTAAACATACTCTGCCCATGCTGTTTTTTCCAGGAGATAGAATTGTGTCCTCGCCTTACGCTGTGTTTTATTTTCCAGCTATCATTTGGAGGTACCATTTCGTAGCAGCTGCTAGACTACCGTTGTTTTGTATGAACCCTACACAAGAACTTACCAGATAAATCATGTAATGACTTCTAATGGGGCAGAATTACCAAACTATTCCAAATTTAATATTATTATGCTTATTTTACTATCAGTTAAGAAAAAAAATTGTCAAGCATGTGAAACTTATCGCTTGCGTTACTGAAGCAAAGCAGATGTTATCAAAAGTCAGATGTTACATTTCGGAAGATATGGTGTAAATCCATTCCAAGATCTTATGCGCAGGCCTGTTAGAGAGATTAAAAGTAGATATTAATAAGTGACCCTAATTCTGGCAAGCCCAAAGAAAAGGGTCTTACTGTAGTTGGATGAAAGCAACAAGCTATGTCACGAAGAGACCAGTGTTATTCTTACACACTATCTATTCAGAGCACGATTCCTTCTTTGTACATAAATGTTTTTTTAAAGGGAGTCCATTGCCCTCAGGCTGTGTTTTGTGGCACCCTAATTACTGCTTCACTCCTGCTTTCCCTAATCCCCCTACAACCATTGATTTATCAAATGCTTAACCAGCTGTAGCAGGAAGGACACTGATCTGATGTAGTAGAAGACAGTGGCACAGTTTCTTCAGAGTACTAAATATTAGTCAAACACACTGTGCATACACATTTTAGCAATTACATCTACTGTACTGACTATGTAGTACTGTTTGTTGTCACATGGGCTGCCAGAAGCACCATTCTTTATTCATCCACCAAATACAGAAATCTCACATCTAGGAAATGAAATATATTTCTTCTTCCAAGAACCGCACCACTGAATGTGTTGGCACGTAAATGCGTCACATAATAAAAAGAGCTTGGTGCTGTGCTTTCTGCCCAAGACAAACCCCCTGTAGCTACATGCTTAGCTGCTAGAGCCTAGCAGTATTTATATTAGGTGAGTTAGTCTCAGCACATTGTGAGTGCAGTGGTTCTGCCTCAGTTCTTCTTCTAGAACCTGTTGAAGGAAAATGCTCTGTATTTATACACAACTTCCCATTTTACCATTGTAATTCATTTAATCAGGAGTCAATAGTTTTTGTGAGCCACACGAGTGGCTATGAGTGTGTTTTCCCAATTACATACCCCAGCAAAAAAGACACAGCCATCAGCAGAAAACATACACAGAAACTCTCACAAGTTTTATTATCTATTTCTATGGACCCCAAAAATGATATAGTATGGCAGACCACAGGGGGAACAAAGGAAGCAATAAACCCACTCACTGCAGGTGACACAACAGAAGAAAAGGCAAACTGAATCAAAAATACAACAACATAAGGAGACATCAACCACACCCCATATCCCAACACAGCCAGGCACAAACCAATCAAACACCAGAAAGATATATTACCCAATCCATTACCTTCATTATCCTTGACTCTTTCACTGACTCCACAAAACTTCTTCTCACAGACTCTTCCAGCACCAACTCCTAGCAACAACAGCCCCAGCAGCAGCTACTCAATAAGGAGCACTACTGGCCTTTTATCTCCACCCTCTAATCACCACCTAAATGGCAGCTGTTCCACATTTCTACTCGAATTCTCAGCATTTCAAGATGTGCTTGCCTGGCCTCCCCACCTGGATGGCCCTCTTACAACAGAGGGGGGCTGTTCTCTCATATCAAGGTCTGGTAGGGCATGTGTCCCCACCACTCAATGCCTACTGGGTTGCAGCCAGCAGCTGAGCTAAAAGTTCTTCTTGGTGGCAAACACAGAGGCCAATCCAGTCTTGCCCTTGATTATAGTAGAAGGCACCTGGGCAGCCTTAGCCCCTTTTACCTGGTTGTGAAATTCATCCAGATGTCAAGTTCACTTCAGGGCTTGAGATTCAGACCCCAGCACTTCAGAGTGGTGCCCTCTCCCTTATACAGAAGATCAATCTGAAGCATGGAGATGGAATGAGATGTCCACAATTGCAAAAGAAGAGCATAAAGTAAAATCAAGACTCAGAACTGATCCTTTTGTCTTTGTAAGGTTATCTTCATTTCATAACCCTAAAAAGAAAGAAAATCCTATCAATAACAATATAAACAACTTCATTTCTTCCTTCTTCTCAAGGAGGAAGCTTCACTTCTTATACAGACTTAACAAAAGGTACTTATTCAAATTTTGAAATCTATTCCGTAGTATTCAAATTTGCACCAAGCAATCCTAAATTATTCTCCTAACATCATCTGTTCCTCTTCTACTTGAGGAGATGGAAGAGACTTGAGTTTGATTTTCATGTATTGAAAATGGGACAATAGTAACTTATTTATCTGTTAAAAAACCTCAACCAAAACCCCATCAACATTACAAAATAATACAGCATTGTCATGAAATAATGTCTAGGAAATTTTCAGCAAAATAACTGGGGAAGAGAAAAATAGCCAATTCAATGCAGTGCAAAAACTTCTTTAGGCTCTTGACACATGCTTGCTGAAACAAACAGCCATAGCAGTTTCTGCTTCTCAGCAGAGGCCTCCACCTTACTTCTCTGGTATTTCATTTGCAGAAGAAAATTAGTTTCCTGTTTCAGATATTTGAATTAACTATCCAGCATCTTAATACACACTTACGGCATATTTGAACATTTAACCAACATCTGTGAATTGTAAACTCTTTGCTTTAAAAATTATCACGTCACACTATGTTATATTGATGCCATCTCTCAGTTATCCAGAGTAAAGGAAGGATGAGCCAACCAAACAGACATAAGGTTTCTGTGAAAGGTGTGTAAGTTACCCAGGTAGAACATAAGAGAAGGAGATCACTGATGCCTCTGTTGATTGAGAAGTGCAGCAGCCTCTAGGCAAGTAGGATCTAGACTGGTGCCACGCAAACACAGTCTCCCAGACACCATTGGCTCATGTGGGACAAGCATCAATGTCCCATTTCACACTGAGTCTTAATCAAGGATCATCTGTCCTGGGTCATTAAGAGTTGACTAATTCTTCAGATCAGTAATCATCTTACTTAGAAATTATACCAGCATTTATCAATTTGTGGTTGCACAGATTCTTGTGAGTACTATTTAATTAGATCTCCTAGTCCACGCTGAAATAGATATTCATGGACATATTTGGAACAAGAGAAATCACTGAAACTGATTGATGGTCACACAGGAAGTACTGGGAGAAAGCAAGCTCAATTCTCTGAACTGTAGATAACTAATTGAAGAGGACAGTATGACCAAATATGAACATACTTCTGTATTCTCAAAATGTTCACTATTACAGCTGTTCCCTAAGAAAGATAAATGTAGCAGGAGATTTTCTGTATTGCTGGATGTAGCTCAGGTATTATTGCAGTGAAAAAAGTAGGAAAATCTGACTTAACTACAGATCCCTCTTCCTGCTCCATGAATACCTGTTTATTCAGTACTTTGGATCAATATTCAGCAAAGTTCACCAACAGCTCCTCTTCCTCCCATTCTTCAACTTTCTTAATTTTAACTTGAAGAAGGTCCTAGTTTTAGCAATTTCATAAAACAGTGAGACTATAAATAGATCACTACTATTTTCATGGATGGCTAGATTAGAACGAGCAATACATGTGTTAGACCCATCAACTCTGTGGCAGTATTTCAAAAGCAGTATATTTCTGAGTGTGAAGAGACTGCTTCTGAGAAACTTTACTGTTTTGGGCTCCAGTGGATTTTGTTCAGCTTTTGCCAAGACACCATTTTGAACATATGTGTGGCGGTTTAGGGTCAGGGCAGCCCTAAAACCTGGCAAACGCTCTCTGTTAACTCCCCTCCCTCCCCAAAGGGGAAGAGAAAAGAAAGAAGGAAGAGAGACTTATAGATTAGAAAAGGAAACTAGAACAACATTAATGAAAATGGAAAATAATAATAAGAAGAAAATGGAATATATGCAAATATATACCCAGTATCAAACCCAAACCCCCCTGATGGCAAGTACGCCACCGTCACCACTGATGTTGTGGAGCAGGCACTGGGAAAGTCCCAGACAGGGGCCCAGCAGCAGATGGGAACCGTATTCAGGAGCTGGATTCTGGTACTGGATTAAGGAACACTCCCATCAGGATTGAAGGCAGAATGAAGAGAGTCCTCCTTGGATTCCAGCTATTGAAGGAACGAGGAAGAATCCGAGCAAGGACCCTCAAGAGCCCCCGAGCCGAGAGCAACCAAGCAAGAGCCCCCAGCGGCCAAATACGGCGTCTATGGGATGGAATACCCTGCTGGGCGGTTTAAGGGCACCCATCTGTCCGCTCCTCTCTGCAGGTGCGGCTTTTACTTTTTGCACCCCTCAATGTGGTACACAGGATCCAGCAGTGGCCTTGGTCTGCACACCAGTCCCTGGTGCTAACTCTAAATATCAGCCGTTATCACTGCCAGAAGCAGCCACTGCCTGCGAAAACACGCTGCTAACTTCAGAAAGCGCCGTTAGTTAAAGGAACTGAGCTGAAAAGTAAAAATCACTGAACAGAATTGTTCTGTTCTAACGCAAACCAAGACAATACGTTTCATTCATTTTGTCTATGTTAACACACAACGTACATTTAAAATGAAGAGTAAAAGGGATGGGACTGAGGAGGTTGCTCCTTTCTTGGGATGCAGCTGAGCAGGTTGCAGAGAGAGGAGAGGGAGAGGGAAAGAGATTGTACAGCTAAGGGCAAGGAGCAGAAACAAGGTCCTGTCTCTCTGGTGCTGGAAGGAGATGCCTGAGACTCAGAGACAAATGTGCAGAGGTTGCAGCACTTCCAAAAAGCACCGCATTGAGAACCACTCTGTATAGGATGTACTGGGCACGCTGAAATGCAGTCTTTATTTCTAGTATACCTAGTATCTCATGGAAATCAGAGTCTGCCTGTCTCCCTTTTAAAACATTCTACTTTATGTTCTGATAAAACTCGGACTTTCAGTATAAACACTTCTTGACCTTTCGTGGGTCCTCAAGCTGTGTCTGGGTCAGGCAGGCTCTTCTCAGACCACAGAATTGCTCTAATGGGACTGAGGATGATTTCAATGTGTTTCTTGCCCTACAGTCTTCCCAGTAACCCAAAATCTGTGTGCTTCATTGAAGTGCTGGGGTCTGAACCCCGAGCCCTGAAGTGAACTTGGCATGTGGATGAATCTCACAACCAGGTAAAACAACTAAGGCTGCCCAGGTGCCTCCTACCATATTCAAGGACAAGACTGGATTGGCCTTTGTGTTTGTCACCAAGAAGAACTTTTAGCTCCACTGCTGGCTGCAACCCAGTAGGCGTTGAGCGATGGGGACACATGCTGTACCACACCTTGATATGAGGGATGGCCCTCTCCATTGTAAGAGGGCCATCCAGAAGTGAAGGCCAGGCCAAGCATACCCTGAAGGGCTGAGAATTAAACTGGAGGCTCAAAACAGCTGCTATTTAGGTGGTAATTAGAAGGAGAGAAGATAAAAGGCCAGCAGAGCTCCTTATTGAGAGCTGCTGCTGGAATGGGTTTTGTGGGAGGCCAGCAGTGTGTGGAGGAGTCAGCGAGAGGCTGATGAGTGCCAGAGAATACAAGGGTAATGGTTTGGATAACGAGTTTTTTTGGCATTTGCCTTGGCAGCCTCTGCATGGCTATAGTGTGGTTGGTTTCTCCTTATGTTGTTGCTTTTTTGACTCAATGTGCTTTTTCTTCTGTTGTATCACCCCTGGTGAGCGGGTCTATTGTTGCATTAGCTCCCCCCATTGTCAGCCATGCTGTGTCATTTCTGTGGTCCATGGAGATGGATGATGGGATCTGCAAGTGTTTTTGCCTGTTTTCTGCAGATGGCCACATCTCTTTTTTTTCTAAGCCATGTAGCTGGCAAAACATTCATTCTGACCCTGGATGTCTTCTGTCATTTTCTTAAAGGTAGCATCTATACTTTAGTATTTCCTACTCATTTTTAAGATTTCATTCTAGTCACTCATGCTCTGTTCAGATAGCAAATGACTTTATTCTAAGGCTCTGTAAAATTATCTTATCAATTAAGTAACAACTATAGTGCTGTATTGCACTGTGGCAAATTATGATTTACTGTTCGATTTAGGTTCATGCAGAAGCCATATAGTTTAGGCCTATGCTCCGCTCTTATGAGGTGGGTAAGAATGCCTTGCCAGAGGATTGTTTGCTGCACATGTGGAAAAGACCAAAATTGTATTGCTGTCTTTGTAATGCATTAGGAATCATGATGAAAGCACATGGTAACAAAGTTTCTGTGTCTGCAAAATGGAATCTTTATTTTGTTTTATATATTTATGCCAAATGCATTACAAGAAACATGCTGACATCTCTATCTTAGATGTTTCCTTCTGATTATTACAATTGCTTTTTATTTATCATTCCAGTAAAAATCAACTGCCAGTAATATCGAGGGAACATCATTAGCTCTGAGGTAGTTTGTGGGATACTGAGATGGCATTATTGCACTCGTCTGGATTTTTATCACAATGAATTATGGCATTAGTGTAAAAAGCAAATGTACTCTGGTGCATGCAGATCATTCTGGGCATCGCTGTGGCTAGTGAAAAACATGAATTCAAGAACAGACAGCCTCTTGCTTCTCCATCAGCACAGATATTTGCACAAAGCCACAAAACTGCCCAAGCTTTACTTCACTAAGCTTCTGAATACTTTTGCTATGTCTGTCTACCTTACTTTCAGACCATTTCTTAAATGACAGTCCTAAGTGTTTAGGACAATGTAGTTGAGAGGCTTTCTGAGTTTTGAGGCACTATTAACATGTCTGTAATCTTTCACTAAAACATTTCTTGTTCGCTTTTTCTTACACACTATTTTATTAGATTTAAGGTGTTTTAGGCATTGTTGAGATTTTTGGCATAATTTTCCAGCAGAGGGCAATCTTGCTCCTAGGTAGGTTGGTCATTTGTGAAGTTAACCCTGTAACAGCAGTCTTCTCTGCATTTCAAAAGCAGAATTAATCCAAGGGCACAAACTGCTTTTTTTTTCCTTCTCATTTACTTAATTTTTCAGATGCTTCCAGAGACTATTTGCATACCTAGTCAAAAAAAGTCTTAGAAACTGCACAAAATAATGTCACGATGGACCTTGAGCTGTCATCTGTTCTACCTTCTTTTTGTCAAGACAGGATTAACTATGTTACAACAACTTCTGCCTTATAGTGTTTTTTAAAAGTCTTTAATGGGGGCAGATGCACCACCTACCTGGACTATCTATCTAGATCTGTTTTCAGAGGCACATTTTTTATTTTCCTTTGCTCTATTTTAAACCCAGTACTTTTTATTTTATCTGCAGTGGACATAAAACCAATTGTTTAGTTATTAGGGAAAGTGGGAAAATTGCTCTCTGTTGTGGCAGAAAAGAATACTGCACTAGCACAGGCGAAATAAAACATCCCTCTAGCAAAATGTGTTTGAATGCAGAGCACTGACATATCTGACAGCCTATCTTACTTACTTTGTTTATTATCATGTCCTGCAGTTTGCTTTCCTTTCTGTTTTCCAGATGCCACCATCCTTGTCCATTTGTTTTTTGGACAGCACAACTACCTGAATCACCTTACGTTGTAGCCTATCAGTCTCACAAGAGCTGTGTGACCTTTCTTAAACTTCTGCCACAAATAAGATCACAGCTGGCTGATATTACACTGCAACTGATTCACCCACCCAACTGAGTCACGAACTGCCTACAAATGATTAACGAGAGGCTGTTTTGCTAATACAATTAGTGACAAATACTGGGAAGATCGTAATGTCAACACTTGTCAGATATAGAGAAATTGCGTTTTCGAACTCGGTATGTCAAAAGCAGCACAGGAGTTGGCTACTGATACCAGCCCTAGCTTTAAACTAAGCTTTCTTGGAGCTAGTAGAACCGGCATAAAACTTCAAGTAGTTCAAATCACTTCAGACCTTCTGTGGTGGGAAAATGTGAGGGCTCTTTGGGCCCAGGATATTCTTTCTTTCCAAACTTGCTGCCCAGGATGCATGAGAATGAGTAGCTGCAGCCTACCCAGCTTAGAGATGTACACTTGCTACAGCTGTAGGAAGATGCTATGAGTTTGGTCAAACTTTGATGGAGCCTGCCCGCTCCTCTCTGGTTTTGCACAAATGAGGCTGTGTTATGAACATCCACTGATGACTTCCCTGAATCTCATTTGAAACCTGAGACACTGACTCCTGTAAAGCAGTATCCAAACAATTCAGATACCAGTCAGCTTACTAGAGCTGTCATTTGTAAAATGCAATTTGTGCTTTAATACACTAGCTGGTGCTCTGTGCTAAGCTGTGCAATATTCAGGTATGAACTCCAATACTGATTTGTATGGAGTTTATACCAGCTTTTGTCACCAAGCTTTTATTTGGGGAAAAAAAATAGAGGGTGAGACAAAGAACGAGATGGATTTTTCCATGTCTGAGATCAAACCCTTTACCAGTTGTAAAGGCTTTTCAGCTTTGGGTCAAGGCAAAGCGTGGGTACACAAGCCTGTATGCATGTAGGGGGAGGAATGCTTACTATGTTTTCAGTCACTGGCATATGACACTGCATAAAGAAAAGAGAGCTCACAAAAACTGGAGAAGGAAAGAATTAAAACTGAAATAAATGCAGAATTCTAAAATTTTGATTGAAATTATAAAAATAGCTCTTTTCCACTATACAGCATGGTAGTACGTTCTGATACTTCTCATTGCTAATACCAGTGAAATCAATGAGCTTGCATGTTCTGCGTACAAGCTTGCTGGAGTCCACGTGGAATGGTTTACATGTCAGGTGCACAATGCCTCATGCTGATTTTGGGCAGGTGGAAGAGAAGAAAACTGTGAAAATTACTCTCAGTTGCTGAAGTAAATGAACAGAATCTTTAATGTAATGTGAGTAAATTGTCTCTATAGCAAGCTGAGCTTGAATGCCGAACAGTGTCATTCTTAGCTGACAGGCTACCTTACCACTTCTAACAACTTTAAGATAAAACTACTTATTCTTTTAATGAAACAACAATAAAGAACTAACAGTTCCAAAATACAAAGGAGATCGTAATACTTGAAAGTCACCCACCAGAAATCAAATCAAATGTGTAGCTAACATCTCACCCTATGGGTGTTTTCTGCCTCCTTGTGCTTAGCAGTAGCATGAACAGAACAGATGCTTGAAAAGTAAGCGGGATCTTTATTAGTGTTACTAGCTATTATTGGCAAAGATGCATCTCAAATTCAAGTCATGTGTGCACAGCCTGACAAAAAGTTGCTTTTCCCCTTCTCTTTCCTTTGCATTCAGTACTTTGTCCCATCTTTCCTCGCCCTGATTCTTGCTCTGAGATACTGTCATTGAACCTGCTACTTACATGATTCTGAAAGGTGCTACTACTCATTCGTATACTAGGCTAGCTGAAAAGTTTACAAATATATATATTTATGAGCATGGAGTAAGGAAGGTTTTGTGCCCGCCTTAACTTTACACCTTAGAGAATTTATCATAAGGCTATGGGAAAGATGCAAATCCCAAGGATTTCCTGAGTTCTGGGCACAAAATGCTGTTTCAGCTCATTGCATTCAGAGCTGAGGGCAAGAGGGAAATTCCTTAGGAAAATGAATCCTCAATGCAAAGCTGGTTTGAATCCAAAGGGATATATTGCTATCTGATGTGCTCTATACACATGAAAAGAAAATGAAACCCTTACAGAAATAAGAGATTGACCTGAGTATGTCTGCAAGGATCATTCTAAGCTCCATGATAGAGGCAGGATCCTCCATCACAAAAAACAGGTATATTTTATGAACATTTTGGTTGATCCAGGGACTGACAAGTTTAGGTAGGGACTGTGTTGCTAATTTTTGGTGAGGTATACTCCAAAGTAAGGAAGGAGAGAATGTAGTCCACCTCTCAGAAGACTTAAAGGTTGGTTTGAGCCCCCATTTGATTGGCCTTGTTACTGATGTCCAGGCTGGATGGAAAGAATTCATTTCAGGGCCATAACTAGGAAAATCACCCCAACAGCCAGTCTATCATCTTTACTAATTACAAGTTCAAATTTCTTCTGTGTGGGTTCTACAGAGTGTGAAGAACTTGATAGAGGTGATCGACTCAATAGGATATATACTAATATTTCATATATGCAGCTCATGGAAAGTTATGAAAGCCTTCAAGAAAGCTGCCACAACCAAGAAAAAGCTTTGTATAGCAGAGGCCATAATCCCCTGTACAAATGTAGCACTGCATTTGCATAGCACTACGTGCAGAAATCAAAGAGGAGGGGACATCAGTAGGAATTGCCTGATCTGGATAGATTTTGGGCTCACAGACACGTGCTGACTTGGTGTCCAGATCCGGGGGTAATTTCCTGAAGTCATGGATGTTGCTGTGGGTTCTGGACCTCCAGCCTTTTCTGCATGGCCACATTGGAAGTACCATAGATAAGAAAGATAATGTAGCTACAATATTTAGTTGGTTTGTTTCTTTAGCCTTTTATTTCTGGCTTACGTAGCTCCAAGTCTGTCCTACACTGTTAAAAAAACCCTTTGTCCTTCACCTCAACTAGTCTTAGAGGTGAGAGTGGAGAAAATTCACTGAGCTGGGGTACCAAACTTTTTTGCTTATGGCATAATCAAATAAAGCAGGCAGTGTGAGCAGCCTAACAAACATACAGTTCAAAACATATTTAGAGGACCAGCACCTAGGGAGTTATATTATTGGCAACATTCTTAACTTACCCCTCAATTTTATTTTTTTAGTCCTTAAAAGCAGAGGACAAAATTATATGCACAGATCTCAGGAAATCGTAAGATGATACAATGGCCCCTTGGGAAACACCTTGTGTTAGTACTACTCTGCCTCTCCTGAAAGGCTAGTTCTGCCCTGGCACCGCTCAGATTAAGGAAGAGAAAAACAACTCTGTAAGAACCAGCTGCTCCCCTCAAAATTCCAGGTGCAGAAAGTCCCACTCTGCCTTTGATCTTTTTCTCTGTTTGATAGCATTTTCTTCAATGTTCCTTAGGGCTGTGATCACTGAGCTTTCTAAAGAGGAAATCAATTGATATAGATTTACAATTCTTCAATGTAAGTTTTTTGAACTGAATTACATTTCAGTGAAATTCATCCTCTGCAGAGAGTGAACAGAAAACAAGTTTGACTTGTGACTCAGTTCCCACAGTCAGGGAGAGTCTGGGAACAGAAAGAATAAAGTGTCTGTAACAAATGAGTCTAGTGATATTTCTATAATATGAACCCAAAGAAGCAAATGTAGGTCCAAATGGAAATAAGAGCATTTTGGGGTGCTATATAGCAACTGCAATAGTCAGCGTAAACCTAGATGAGTTTCCCCAGGGAATAATTTGACCTTTTATTTTTGCATTCATATCTAGAGGAAGAAAAAGAAAAGAATCAAAGAAGTTAAAATGAAGATACTATCCAAAGGGATAATTGCTTGTGCTGTACCTTCAGCACAGGGGAGCAGCATGTGGGAAAGACTGAAGAGCTGCACTCGATACTTTTGTCAATTCCCTCATCTGCTTTTAACAGAGAGGGATGTTGATTTGATTACGCAGGTGGTGAAAATTATGGATAGAGGGAAGGAGGGACAAATCCTCACCTCAGTACATGGCAACCCCAGAGCCAGGTACAATTGTGCCACTTGCTGTGCTTTTGCTTATACTTGAGACTGCTGAGCCCCACAGACATCCCCTTTGCCTCCTCCCTGTTGGAGCTGGGGGCCCAAACTGGAGCAGGGATATCTGGTGGCAGCAGAGGGCCCTGCGCCTGAGGGATCCCTTGGTGATCTCAAAATATAATAATATAACTAGCATTCCAGCCAAGGTGCAAGAGAACTCAGCCTGAGAAAGGGCAAGTTTTTGCTTCACTTTCTCATAGTTCTTGCTTCACTTTCCCACAGCCGCACAAGGGATAGCAGATCGAGTGCTTGGAAAGTGCTGTCTTTAGGACGCTCCCTGGGATTTACTCAACTGAAGGTTAGCCAAGTCCTGCCTTTCTCATACCTTTGGGAGTATGAGTAGGAACTTGCAGTAACAGGATGTATTAAATCCATTAAAATGGCATAACAGACTATTCCTGATGAAAAGGAGCATGACAAAGCCTGCTGTGTCTCTGAAGATGGTTTATAAAGGGCACAATCATGATGAGTTTGTCAGAAGGCTGCTTATGGTGACAGAGCTCTGGTCTTCATCTGGGAGTTGTGGTGCAGGATGCTGCCTGTGGGTTCGTGCAAAAAGCAGACCAGAAAATCACCCTTTGACTTTAGTACGTCCAGTCAAGAGTTTCATAGCTGTAAAAATAAGGCTTAAAGAAAACAAAAAGACAACAAAGTATTCCCAAAAAGGAGCAGTGCTCTTCAACAATACCCCATGCTTTATCCTTTCCAGTCTTTGCTTTATTTTCCCATTTGAAAAGGATAATGGTTAGAAGCCTATCTGACAGATAAGGTTACAAGCAAGCAACAGTAGGATTGTATAGCCATCTGAAATACCAGTGGCTTAATTAGAGCTTCATTTTTCTGGGCCTCATGGAACTTAGTGTATCCTGAAAAATGTAAGGTGAATAAACTTGGGTAGGAGATTCATGGTGATGTCAGTAACTCATGATGATGCTAGTCCTGTCTAAAACCACAACTATGAAAATGTGTAGGGTGGATATACTGACCCTCTGACAGGGTTTGATGGGCAGCAGGAAGGACTGGATTCAAATTTAATGCTGCTTGGAGTCCCCACCCAGAAATGTGTCAAAATTTTATGCTAACTTTCTGGTGCTCAAGGAGGAAATTTTCCCCCAACTGCAAGTATGAATCACATAGCTAACAGTTTTTCACTGAAGAGAGAAAGTAAGAATGCAGATAAGGAAGGTAGTAGTAACTATTCTTAGAGTGCAATTATACCAGCAATCATTTACATCTTCCATGCTGGAAGGAAAGCAAATATTTACTTTCTCCCTCCTGCAGTCACCTGCCCTAAGTTTAAGCTTTGCTAGGCACTGAGGCCTGACTTAAGCAAAGTTATCTGTTGGTGCACACTGGGGTGCCTCTGCCTGTAAGCTGGTCCCACTGACTGTGCCTGGCAGCTCTCCTCTCCCTCTGTTGTGTGCCAGCTGCTCTGCATAGCTGTCCCTTGGGCCACTTACTCCCTTTGTCTCTCCAGCACCTGCTTTAGCTAATTTGCACATTTCAAACTCAGTGTCATTATTTTGGGTTCTGGAAAGGGCTGTTTATGTAGCACCATAAATTCAGGGGAAACTTTTAACAGTTGTTACCCTGCAAGAAAGTTTTGAACCTAGTCTCATTTTACACTTTTTGGGCTCTAATATCTGCATCCCAGTCCTGGAGTTACTACCTTCTACGGTGATCAGCCAGGCACAGTTAGATGGCTTGTGCTTCTGCGCGCTGTAGAAGTTACTCACCTTTCACTATCTAATGAATACAACTTCCTTTTTAACAGAAATGCTTCACAAACACGGTAACGTAGCACAAACAGAAGAAACGTGTTTCAAGCTGTCCCATAGCTCTTTTTTGCTTATGTCCTCTTTGTTCCACCAGTAGTCAACACAGTGTTCCTTCTTGTTTGCGATACAATCACTTCTTGAATTTTGAGGGGATCTATAAAGATTTTTAATTCATTCCAGGCCTTATCTAGAGTTACAAATGTACCCCTGAACTTCTTAGAACAGCAGTAAATCTGATGCTCAACTGCAAAAAATGAAGTCTTCAGAACTATCCTATTCTTAGAAATATACAGGGAAAAAATCTTATTCTTCCATGCTCTGGAACCATGTGGGGGAGACAACAATCCTAGTCATGTTTTTTTTGTTTGTTTTCAATTCTCTTAATTCTTGAAAGCATTTATAAAAAAGCTAGAAATTTACTTTTAATGGTAGATTAATGTAACTTTACATTGGGCATTGGGGATAGGAAATATCCAGGAGACTTAGTATTACTAATAGTTATCTCTGACCATAATCATTTAGGATATAGTAATTTACATTAATTACTATGAGGATTTAAATTATCTATTACTCAGCAGTGAAAGGCTGGGACGAGTTCACATGTAACAAATGCAAAGCTTACTGCATTAAGAACATGGCAGAAGCTACATCACTGTTGCAGTAGGTGAGTTTGCAAACATGTACACATAGAACATAAAGGTCTATAAACAGAATGACAAGTCTGCATAAATCCACACCTCATATTGCTCACAGAAGCAAAAGCTTGGCAGTTTTGTAATATACCTTGGACCTGGTGAGTGGCTGATTCTGGGAGAGACTTTAGAAAGACTTTTCCCTGGCATTGGTACAGAAACT
The DNA here is from genome assembly GCA_013396935.1 of Baryphthengus martii. Lineage (NCBI taxonomy): Eukaryota > Metazoa > Chordata > Aves > Coraciiformes > Momotidae > Baryphthengus > Baryphthengus martii. Next base: position 373,728 of record VWZK01007180.1, read on the forward strand.
GCTATTAAATGCTAGCTACTTTCTGAATGTTGTTGAATTATGCAAATTAAAGAAAAAACACCAAATACACATAGTGAGAGCTGTATTTGTGTTGTAAAGTTCATAGATTATATATAAAGATCTTAGGGTTTGTTCATCTATTAAGGAGGCTACCATGTTCAGTTCATTTTCTGGCAGGAAAATCAGAGTTAATGAAGTAATTTTGCTGTGTATTTTTACTGTATTTCAGAGCAGATAACAATAGCCTTCACAGTGTCCATGGTGATTGGACTGGTGATTGGAGGGATCATCTGGGCATTGTTCACTTGCCTGTCCCGTCGCAGAGCTAGCGCCCACATTTCCCAGAGCAGCTCCTCAGCCTTCAGCCGCCGATCCAGACCCTCCTCCCATGGCCACACTACTGGCAGGACTGGATTTTACCGCAACAGCAGCTGTGAACGTCGGAGCAACCTCAGCCTGGCCAGCCTCACCTTCCAGCGGCAAGCCTCCTTGGAGCAAGCCAACTCTTTCCCCAGGAAGTCAAGCTTCCGTGCATCCACTTTCCACCCTTTCCTGCAGTGTCCTCCCCTCCCTGTGGAGACGAACAGTCAGCTGATCACCCTCACTCCCACAAATACCACCACAACCCTTGTGGGAAGCACCACCAACAGCTTAAGTCGACCCGAATTCCACTGGTCTAACAACAGCCTCCGCATATGCCACTCCACACAAACCCCTCCTCCGGCCTATGAAACCATCATAAAAGCTTTCCCAGACTCCTGAACTAGGTCCTTGCTGCAAGCATATATGTGCATTTTAGGAGGAACCTCAATCATCTCAACAACTTTCTGTACTTGATGAAGATCTCTGACAATTCTCGGGCTGGCATTGAGGAGGGGACATACAATGACAAGAGGCGGGTCGTGGCGATTTCTTAAAGCACGATATCCCATTGTCTAAAAGATGGCTTGTCTTTGCACTGCTGGCTCTAATTTACTGCTCTGCGGTATGCCTGCATATTTATAGTGTTGTAACATTAATTCTAACCACTGTATCTTTACTTTAGAGGAAAGAAAATGCTGCCACATAAAAAACAAATCATTTCTTGAAAAAACAGAATATGTTAGGGATTACTCATATATATATTAATGCAAATTTTGTTATTCTGTTTGTTTGTTTTTGAAAGAGGCGTTCTGGTTGTATTTTCCCAAGGATGTTAGTTTTTCAGAGAACACCTCCCATTACTCACATTCTTCCTATATCCACAGAATAGCTTCTGCCTGAGGAACCTTAAACACCTTGTAGAGGATTTAACATCACAGTCCTGGCTGTGGCATCCTGTTCGGCAGATTATAGAGGATCTTAAAAGAATCCATGTTAGGGCTGCTTGTATAAGAATCCCCACAGTGTGGGAAAAATGTTGAAGTATTTGAAGCTTCACACAGAGAGCTTTTAAACAACATGCTAAATGCATTATAAAGAATTTTATGTCTGCAGCCAGCAGAACAGGTAGTCACACTTTAATAGGCAGTAAGGCTGCATGGGAGCAGAACACTTCGTGTTTCATTTTTCTAGTTCTGGTTATCATGATAAGTAGAATGACAATTAATTTTTAAATTAAGTTTCCTGTTTTGCTGTGAGATTACTCATTTCCTTATTTCAAATTGTTTTTCTTGAATTGTATCAATGTTTAATTCTTCCTGGCAAATTATGGACTGAAATCTTTCACCAAAGTAAGTTTTTTAGACATCTACGGTTGAATACTGAGATTGTACAATTGGTTTGAATATGAAGAATATTTACTTGAGGTTAACATATATTCTTGACTTTTACACACGTATCATGTCAAGTTAACCCCAGGCTTAGTAGAGACTAATTGCACTGATATTAAAGTCCAGGATTTAGAAATAGCACAGACAAATAGGGCCTGATTTAAGGCCCTTATTGTATCAGTTTCCTATTAAATAGTTCATGTTCAAATAAAGGTAAAGAATTTCCATGAGTAAAGGAGCAGTCCTGCTCCTTTATAATAATAATAATAAATAAGCCTGTTGTTCTTAAAAGGCTTGGGCAACTACCAGCTGCAGGACTCCTGATCATGAGGGGGCTTGTCCTGTGTTTCTGTAGAAAGAACAAGTCCTTGTTTGTCTTCTAGGAGTGACAAAGATGTAGCAGCTTTTGAGAAGAGGCAAACTCCTTAATATCTTATTTTCCAGGCTTTTGGAGACTGGCAGCATGCATCCCTTTGCTGAGCTCAGCATTCCTCAGGAGGCACTAGTATTGGTCTCTGAACTGCAATCTTCCAGGCCAATATCAGCCCATTTGCAAATATTGCTATGAACATTAAGCTTACAAGTGTTACTTACCACAAGTATTCCTTATTGTAAAGGCAAATTATTTTGTGTGTATTTACTGACTGGCTTTCATTGTTTTGTTTTTAGCGTGCAACATTTTCCCTTCTGGAGAGGTCTATGTCATTGCCAGAAGAACAACCATTTATAGCGTTTACAGAGCATTTCACTGCAGACACTATGGGTTCTAGCACACTGAGGACTTGCTGATAAGACTGCAAAACTGCATTTGACTGGTTGCAGGCTACAAACTTATAACAATAGTCCTCTGGGGAAATAGTTGTGTTATTTCATTCATTAATAATTTTTTTTTTTTTCATTTAGAGTCTTACTAAGTCTGGTGAACTGTGCTCACAGTGTCCTGGCTCTAGAATAGGTAATGACACCTATTCTAACATGCCTACGAAAAGCAGAATTCAAGCCTGGACCCTTTGCTGAATTCTGCAGACTGTTTGAAGAAACAACTTGGCCTGCAGTGTGTACCCAGCTGGCCAAAACTGCTTGTTCCTTGAGAGTGAAATAATTTTAGATGAGTAAATTTTTACTCCTGGACTGTAAATGCATATTACGTTACAATAGAACTCTCTACAGCATACTATTACTTTTATTACACTATATTTAGTAAACAAAGTAGAAAGGGAAGCTTAAATGTACTGTATTTTTTCCTCCTGAAATCTGTACTGGATATCAAAACATTTTTTTTAATGTCTCCTGGATTAGGGAGATTAAAAACACAGATCATTTGGTGCATAACCAGTATGGCTGTCAGATATCTAACTACTGGTCTAAACAATGTCTGAAATTAATGTTTTGCAAGCACTCTGGAAGATTCAGAATGTGAAATAAAGTTAGATGTTATAATCTCAAGATCATGTTTTTCCTTAAAGATAAATGCATAGAAAATCCTTTAAAGTGAAGGGTATCATCTTTAATTATGCAAGCTGATATGGCTGGAGGTGTGAAAGAGGACTTGGGCCTTCCTCTGCTACTGTGGGGAAACACCCCAAAGCTGAAAATGTTATATGAAGCCAGAATCAGAATCTGATGTATGAGAACCCCCTTCCAAGGATTACAAGTGAGCATGTCTCACAAATAACAGTGCCTGCAGATTTTAAATCCACTGGATTCCAAGTATTTATATTTCAATACACAAAGTGTTTGAGCAAATGTTTGCTTTAAGCAGATGGGCAATCACTGTAACGTTCATGCTTACACGGACTCATGCACATTTTATCGCATTAGGACCAGAGCCCATTGCACAGGATCAACACCCAGAATAAACTGCAGAATTCAGGAATCATTGAACGCTTCATATGCAGAAGATTATACTCGCTCATTGAAATGGTATTTTTTTCTAGTTTTTTGTTTCAATTTAAAATACTGGAGAGAAGACCCGAATTTTGAAAAAAAACAATTGTATTACTACAGATTTTAAGATTTCAAAGCACTCACAAGCAATGAATTAAGCTTCAGAATGATTTTGTATGTAATACATTTCACAGTGGGACACAGTGATTAAAAGTGTGCTCCCTAAATCACAGAAGGACTATAGGCAGAGCTTTGGTTAACCTCCAGATATCCTGTCACCTTGTCCTGAAATGAGCAGGGCTACTTCTCTTCTAGAAACACTATTCTGTTATTGTCCATGTACACATAAACAACTCCTTCAGTTCTGGCATTTTATAGAAGACAAAACTTGACAGTTTTCTGTCTGAGAATAGTTATGTTCTAGAATATTTACAAAAGAAGTTGATGCTATATTCCTTGACCTTCCCCTACTGAAGAACTGCTGATCAACTCTTCAGACAGCTACTGATTACCATACTGTAACACACTGAAAATGTAGTATCTTTGCCAAATCAATTTTTTAAAGTTCATTTGCAATTTACCATTAAGTTTTTGAGTCATCTCAACATCCATTCTTAAGTATAAACTGAAAACTACATTTACTGAAAATATCCTCTCAGAGGTGAAATGACATATGCCAGATCCCTGACCTATAGGCACTTGATAAAATTAGGTGATGTCTATGACGTAGTATGGCTTCTGGAAAAAAAAAAAAAAAGAAAACACTAACTGGAAATTTACCTCTGCCAAGTCCAGAGCAGATTAAGGAAAACAGCATTGGTATAACTTCACAAAGCAGAGAACAGAATTCTAGAAACTAGCCTTACGAAGTGTTTCAAAACTCAGGTAAAATACCTTTATCTTCATTTGGATCTCTTAATAAAAGTGAGTTTTCAAAGGGGTTGAGTGTTTGGAGTTTCTGTATGACCTTGTGAGGAATTATTTATTTACCTTTTTGAATGCTGAAAAGGATGGCAAGACCCTAATCTCTTCTTCAGTAGAATATTAGTAGTGACTGTGATTGTCTCAGTATTTTTCATCCATCTGCACTACAGAGTTTTGAGAAACCTACTGCAGCAGTCAATAGGTGAATTACTGCTGCCAGCAGCTCTTTATGAAGAACACAGGGCAACAAAAAGGAGACTTTTCCAGCTTGATTTTCTACTTCAAGCTGTAGCAGGAGCACCGGTGACTCCACTGAAGATGTCTGAACTGTCTGTGCTAGGTGGGGGAGACAGGTTATTCTGTCATTTTGCCCTCAAACAGTTTGCAGCCTGAGGAATCAACCTGAGACAGAAGCCTGGCTTGTGTATCTAGTTTCTACTTTTAACTTCTATGGAAGTTTTTGGCTCCCATCAGATTTCTGATGACATTTACTGCATGAGAGTGACAGTGTCTGATGGTCATGGACTGGACTGCAGAGCTATTTCAGTAAACATGTTTTCTGTCTGCTTTTCCCGGTGACATTCTGCATCAGAGACATGTTTTCATCTATTTAGCAACAGAATCAAGTGATTGTGTGCTGAGGGCTGTGAAGGAGCAGTTGCGCTATTTTAGAGCAAGGAGTTCTTTTAAACAAGAGTAGCTTAATCATGAAAGGAATTATGCACAGTGATGGGACTGAGATAGCAGGAAATTGGATTTGCTGATTTAGAACGTAACTGTCTGATGTGCCTATGAGTAGGGACAGTATGGAAAGGCACTGGAATGCAAAATGATTCCTGTCTAGTTCAGGGTGGACTTACATTCAGATGCATCCACTTTATCTTCTGGCAGCACATTGATGACTACACAGGAAAGGTGATGCTGCTCTCTTTTTCCAGTTTGACAACAGCACAAATCACAGCTGGCAGTAATTTTCATTTCTTTGGATGCGTATGGAGAAGTTGTCAGCTATTAGCTGTCGATGGAAATAGGATGAATCTTCAGCCTCTAGTCTGACCAGTCTAGGACTTGAGTTGAAGCACACTGTAGAGGCGAGGAGGAGACACGTTCTCTGCCCATGTTCTGTTCCTGTGTTGTATACCTTGATGAACTTTTAAAGTTATTTTTGTAGGATCTCATTTAGTTCTTCTCTATTTAGTTTCATACTAAGTTCCACTCCTCTCTCTCTGTTGATAAAAATGCATAGGTCTTCACTCTATTCCATTCTTTTGTTGTTCTGCCAAATAACAGAAAAGATGACTTCGTTATTCAGAGAATCACTTTGAGGAATTGATTGAGTTACATGTGATAAGTTCTCCAGCACTAATTTTCCAGCATCAAAGCAGTGATTTCTTTTTTCCTTTTTTCCTTCTTTTTTTTTTTTTTTTTTTTTTTTATATTCCTTTTTGCAAAATTTGTAAAAAAANAATAATCCCTTGGGCAAATGTCATGAAAAGATAAAGACACCTTTTTATCAGCACTAAGCGACAGATGGTGTTTAGTAAAAGTTTGAATTGCATTGTAAATTTTTTCTAACTCTACAGTTCACTAATTCATGATGCAGATATTTTTGAACATTTTGGATAACATAAAACTGATTCCTGTAAAAAATCCTGAATGCTCAAAACATTATTTTCAGATGCTTTTATATACACTAAATAAAATCTTTCAAAGTCTCTGAATGCTTCTAGGCATTAAATCACTTCTGAAAAGGAAATTGAACATTAAACATATTCCCACATCATGTCTCTCTGAGACACTAAAGTTAAGCATTTGCAGATTTTCATCTCTTCCACCAATCCAGGAAACATGCTCTAGGCCAGAGAAATCCCCAGTAAAACCAAAAATATAAAAAGGACTGAGAAATCTTAGTGTTAGGTTAATACAGGCTTCAACTAATCCAAATAAACTGGAGAATGGCAGATTTATCATGACTTTGCGAAGTAAGTAAGTGAAGTGTTACTGTGTTTAATGTCCTGATAATGTTCCTGAAAGATACGTGAAAGGGTTTCTCTTGATTCAGTCACTCTTAATCCATAACAAAGCATCTGCACCTACATTCCTTCTCGAAGATATTTTATGGATACTGATCACCATGTACACTTAAATGCATTTACTCAGTTCACGTAGGTATAAATAGGTGTTCCTGCTTGTAAGACATTGAATTGCTAGATAACTTAAAAGCTGCTTCCAGTGTTGGGCATGGCAAAAATTTAAAAATAGACCAAGAATGTTTCAGACAATCTTGTTGAGCTTGACATTGTGCTCAAAATCTGAGTCATTAGTGACGAAGAACTTTCAAGGCTAATTGTTCATTTATCAGTACAATATAAGTGAATCAAAAGAAAGAAATATACTGTATTATATATTGCTGTTCTTTAGGGGTAGACTTGCAAATGGGGCACTCAAGACACACAACTGAGGGCCTTGCTACACAAGACAAATCGAGCAAAACAGATTCTTCATATTCAACCCTTAACTCTGCAAATGCTCTGGCTGACCACTGATGATTTAATCTGTATTGCTCTATTCTTAACTGCATATGATTACTCATATACTTAATAACTCTGCTGAATCAGAAAATAATTCCATAAACACAGCATTTGAGTTTAAAAACTTGTTTAAATCTCATTTAAGAACAAAATTTGTGTCTGCCAAGTGATTTTGGTTTGTTGAAAGTTTCCAGTTTCCTCTCTGTGACAACAGATTACTAGTCTGCTCATCTCACCTGCCCAGTCACTCTTTGAGCGTGTAAAATGTTCTGTGAGGGTATAAGGGTGATCCTGATGTCCTTAAGCAGATACAGGAGGGGCTGATAATGGAGGTCACGGTGAGTCAGTGCTTGGCCATTCCTTTCTATCATTCGATGTGAGAGGTAGGTTAAGAACTCCTGAATCACAGCTTTCTTTGAGTCTCGGCCCTTCTGTAATTTGCAAAGGTGGGTTTTGCATCATCTCATCTCTCTGGATGATATGCCTATGGAATAGGATGACATCAAGTAAGGCTAAAGAGAAGTTTTTCTAGAGTCTCCCTTTGCTAAAGATCACTTTTGGGTGCCATTTTAGAGGTGGTTTTGAAAAGCAAAGCTGAGCAAAGACGGATCTAGCAACAGATAATCAGTCTCTCTGTTGGCCTGTTGATGCTAACATCACAGTGATTCTGCTTGTAATCAAGATTGTCTGAAAACAAACTGTCCCCAGCAGGACAATCTCTTACAAACTTGTAAAAAGAATGTTTCTAATCTCTACTGCCACTAGACAACACGAAGAATTGACAAAATGTGATATATTCCAATAGATCCTGAGAGATCTTGCTTTGGGTTCAGCTTCATCTGGAGCTGTCTGGAGGACAAGGCAGAAAGGAGTCTGGAATTGTTCTAGTAACTCCTACTTATGGTTTATTCTCATATTTCTAAATCTGTGTATGACATGCACCTTATAACCTTTTAACTATTAGAACACTTTTATTTGGATATCTTTTACTGTGTGCTCAAGCTCTGCAAGCAGAATTGTATGCAACCTTATGAGTACATACAGTAATTCATTGGGTAGTGTGTATAGTAGGTAGCTAGGAGTAAAATATGACTACACTGAACATTAATAAGCTCTTCAGCTTCCAAGGTGACAATCACTAAGATTTTCCTAGCCAGACAGCTGTCAGCCAAGTTGGGAGATGCAGCCCTTGTTGCTGCTTGGGAGAGGCCGATCCTTGACATTGCTCAATTACAGACCTGGGGCACAAGTTATGCTTAGGTTGAGCTTTCTGAACCATAAAACTCTGGATAGAGTATTGTCTGTAAGAGAATAGAGGCAAACACAGGCTTACAGATTCAGCTTCAGTTTATGCTATCCACTGTCCCAAAAAGCATAGCTATTCAATATATCTGTTCCAAGATCTGAGAGAAGGGTGAAGCTCTTTTGGCCAAGAGTTCTGTTACTGCCTCACTCTGAAGGCCTTTGAACCCAGTGTCCAGAATGACAACACTCATTGAGTATCAGCAACAGCCAAAGAAGTCCCACTTGGATACAAACTTCTATTTATTCTGGAAAACTCCATGTGGAAATACTCCCATCTCAGCAAATGCTGCTCAAAGTAGTGAGAGAGATTCACTCAAAACAAGAGCGAAGAATACCTGTGACAGATGAATTTTGCTGGCCTTTACACATCCAGTATTGTGTGACATAATTTTTTGCTGTGACATTGTGTGATTTCAAATCTATGGAATATTTTTCAATTAAACCAGAAAATGTCTTAGGTAAGACAAAAAAAAAAATGTCCCTTGGAGAGATGGAATTGTACTTAAAGTTTGGACAAAATAATTATCTACTACCATGAAATAATAATTATAAATCCTCTAGTTACATGCTGGAAAAATATTATACAGTTATTCTTACTGTGCAGCTCTTGACGTAACTCCATGATTGACACAGAGTGACTAAGATCAAGACTCAAATCTAGATCAATAATTTATAAATTCATGCTTTGTTACAATCTGAGCACAAAGTTTAGCAAATTTCAAGGTGCTAAGGTCCATGGTGTAGGTTCAACAATGAGCAACATTTTAATATTAACATGAGATAGAAATGAACATACTGCATTAGCTGTTTTAGCACTGGTGCTGAATGTTTCACTTGTTTCTGCAGAGAGCACTTTTATTCATCTGTCAAATTCAAAAACCCAAACAAATTATACATATACATGATGACAGCATATATGTTGGCTATCAAAGGTTCTCCTGTGCCTATTAATTTCTTTTACTGTTGTGATGATCTTTGACTCCCCAAATCCCTTAGAATCCTGCTAGTATTGGATCTATTTCTGTGTACTTCATAAAGTGGAATATATTGACTGTGGTGCTACATTCACCAAAATGTTCTTAACATTTCAAATAGGACAAAACAGATAAAGAACCATTGATGTATTGGCCAAGAAGCCAATTAAACAAGATGTAGGAGTTTATTGTTCATTTTGGTGACCTATGGAGTTGAACTAAATGATAAACTATGTTGGAACTACCTCTCTCTTGTCCATGAATACTACAAAAATTCTTCTGTAACTAATATGGAAAACAATTAAGCCCAAACTGGATAACTTGTTAAGCCCAAACTGGATAACTGGTAAACTAACAGATTGATACCTTCTTCTGTACGGCTTCCTCATGGAAACTAAACATCAATATAGAATTTCACAGCCATAATAGCGTACATTAGGCTTAGAGTAGTGCTAAGAGACAGCACGTTACACTATGCCCATTATGCACATGGACAGTTTTAGAAAACTTCCCTCAGCATTTTCTCCATGAAGACAATAGTGGTAATTGCTTGAGACTGAAGCATTTTTAGCTTGTTTCTGCCATAGCTTTTAGATGGTTGCTTTTTTCAGCTTGGTAAATAAAAAACTTGTGATGATTAGGTCAGTTCAAGGGATAAAGTTATCCTGGCATAATTAGCATTTTAAGATGTGCCTTCCAGCCTAACTGACGTGGGTTTTTCAATATCCTGAGATGATATGTCTGCTCTCGCAAGCTTCCAGACAGTGCAGTAGTAGCAATGTTCAACAGAGAACACAAAAAGAATTTGGCTACGCAATCTATAACCAGCATCTTGCACTATACACAGGGAAAACGATCTATGCAAAATTGGAGAAGTAATCCAGTTCTTTCAGCAGAGATGTATGTTATGGTATGCACCCCAAGAAAGATTGTATTTGTACAGCTACAAATGTTTAAATGGACTAAATTCTCTGATACTTCACAGTTTTTTTTGCAGTCAGTATAGAAAGTAGGGAGGAAGGCAAAGGGACTTTAAACAACTTGTCTGCATCTAGAGATGTGCTCCAAGCCATTCATATCATCAGTTTCTTGGATTCCCAAAGCTTCCGATAACCTTGAGGCCCAACTCCATGAGGTGAGTGTCAACAGTCAATCAGAGCAAGATGAGGTGCCCCAAGCATGTTTGCTCTCAGGATTTCCTGCTAACTTTTGATCTCCACTGTGGTACTTTGGTCTGGGTTTTTCTTTTAACAGGTAATCAGAGGGATTCTGGAGTATTTTCTCGCATGTTGTATTTCTTTTGTAAAGGTAGAGGCAAAAGGACATCCATAAGGAATGATATACTACAAGCAACAGGCCCAAAAGCATGGGTAAAATATAGGGACCCAGGTTTGAAAGATAGTTCTTAACATAGATTTGGATAATTAGATACTGGCTTAAAGAAATTTAACGTAGGTCATAGTATCATGGAAAATACAGTGGTTTTTCAAAGACTAACGACAGAAAATTTGGGTTTGTATAGGTATGTTGATTATGTATAAAACCTTAGAACTCCATGAAGCAGAGGTGGCTGAAAATGGGTGGAAAGTTGAGTCTGAATGCTGTGGCATCTTAAAGAAATACATTCTTGTAATATACAGAGTTTATATTAAATTTCCAGAGAACAATGGGCTAGGTCAGCTGCATCAGGAGGAACACATTTCTGGTGATGAAAGTGTCATCTCATCCTTTGCTGAAGGCTGAAGAATGTTAACAGTTACGGTATGAACGGAACATAGTTCAGGTAGTGTGTTAAAAACAAAGAATACCCAAAATGACCAGAACAGTGAGCCTCCTGAGAAGTTTTGCGTTACTGTGTGATTTTCTGCGATTTAAGGTCAATGAAATTATTTAAACAAGTTAGGTGAAGTGTTTAAAAGAGATTGCTTTGAAAGAAAATCAGAAACAGTAAAGCTTCTGCCAAAGCTTGCATAGGCACAGATCTTCCTGAGGAACGAGTGCAGAATACCTGTGTCTGACACTGAGAGAGGGATGGCAAAAACATCACACTCACGCTAAAGAATGAGAAGGAATTTGGACTCACACCTCTAGAACTAGAGGTGCATACCATGAACCAGATGAACACGAAGCAGTAGTTCAAGCACATACCAAACAACATATTCTCCAAACACCTGAAGAACAAAATGTTTATCCCAAACAGACTTTGGAGTCTGAGAGAAGCTGAGATTGCACTTTGGGGTAAGGGAACAGCGGGTATGAAAACATAGAACTAAACTACAAGCAATAGGAATTTTCCTAGACAGCATCACAGCCAAGGGAAAGAGACCCTTTGGAGTACCACTGGAGTCAGTAGCTCTCCTGCATGCCTTTTTCTCCTCATGGTATCTGCTGGGAAGTTTTAATCAAGCATGTCTGTGTCAATGACATGTTAGGACATATTAATGCAAGCGATGGAAGAGTGATTTGTAGACACAGGCATTCAACTGTTCCAGTGATTTTGAAAACTGGTTTTGAAGATTGCTAACCCACACAGAGTCATAATGCAAAGGTACCACCTGGAACAGGAGGGACTTGTACAAGTGCTGTATGTATACAGTAGGCACGTTAGTTAATATAATTTACATGTTGCAGGAGTTTACTCCAGTTAATGACTCTGCTCTGAGAATCCACACTTGTGACTTGAAAGCAGGGCTCAAGAAGGGTGAAAGAAGAAATGATGTCTTCCCTGTTCCACCTGCATGACACCCCCCACCCACCCTCCCAAACTGGGAACTGAGGAGACAAGCACTTTTCTGCTGAATGCTTCCGCTGCAGGAGGCAAGTCATAATTTTCAACTGCAAAATATTTGTCTGTGTCTTATTCTGTTTACCGTCGCATTTCCGAGCCTGCAGGATTGACTCGGACTAAAGGTCTGATGAAATGGGGACTGTGCTTTTGAAATAAAAAACTTGCCTAAAAGAATGAACCGATGTTTTTCTCCTTATTTCTCCTGAGAGAGATTCAGAGACAGCTGGAGAGTGAAGCTGGGACAAGTTTCAACAAGTGACACCATCTTTTTTTTCCAACCAGACGATACAGAGGACCATGGATGTTTATAGGAGAGTAGGACCCAGAAATGCAACAGGGTGCTGAGAACAGAAATTGGAGATTATGCTAATCATGCCATTAAAGGGTTAGAGAAAAGAAGATGAGCTTATCACTTTTTATTTATGTTTTTTACTCCTCATATACAATTCCTTGACATTTCTTCTGTTGGAAAAGTTGGAAAAGCTGTTCTGCTAGTTGCTGAATGGTAGTGTTCCATCAATCTGCTCTATAAGCTCTTAAAACTCATGGATCAATGTGATACAGATATGGGATCAAAGGCAGAGTTTCTGAACTCATCTACAGGAACATGAGCTGTAATGCACAAGGGAGATTCTGCAGACCCAGTGATTTGTGAGGTAGAACTCATGACTCAGTAGAAGTTTCTTTTCCTGGTATAATACGCAAGTCCTAAAACAACTTTGATTATTTTCCTTTTTTTTTTTTTCTCCTCAAAGTAAAACTATATTTCTACTGTTGATGTAACTTCTTTTTAAAATACAACTACCTGATGAATCTGGAAAATGCTAAGCAGGTCCTCCATGGAACTAAGCAGATTTCTCTCATCTAAGGATTTAGCTTTAAGAGGTTTTTTTAGCCCATCAATTTCACCCGATTATTCCATGCTAAAAACAGTCATAAAATCTAACTAACAAGCCTAAAAACCCCCAAACTTCTTTCGCCTAGATGATGCAGTTATTTTAGGCAATACTTGATTTGTATACACATCACAGAAGTTTGTACACAAATGGCGAGATAAACTTTCAGACAAGCTTCTGCTCTTATCAAATCTTGTCTAATTGTTTTTGTTATTCACAAATATTGCCATTTTATGATTATAACCTTTTTTTTTTGTTAAGTGGAACATTAAAGAAAATAAAGCAAGAGTGAAGAGTAACCAAAAGATACTTGATAACATATATGCCGAAAGTAAAAGGTTCAGTAAATGTGAAGTTCCAATGCATCAGAATTCCTGCAATAGCAACTGTAAAATACTTGACTTCCCAAGATTTACCTGTGTCTAATTATCATCCTGGAGAAGCTCCCAAGCACTATATTTTTCCAAGTGACATTTTTCTGGAAGAGTAGACTTTCTGTTGGTAAAAGACAGTAGGAGTTACCAATCAGAAAGCGGCTCTCTGCCTAGATCTTAGAGGACTCACTCAGAACTCCTACAGAAAAGGGGGTTTTCTCCATCTGTCTATTTATACAAAAATATTTTCTTTTAAATTACTTTTTTTTCATCAAAACACCCCCAAATGACGTGGAAACAATGTGGTATGCAAGCTTCCGGGGGGGGAAATTAATTTGGAAAAGACTGAATTTTGATTCCCACACCAAATCCTTCTTACTCATCGCAAAACAACCTCCCTCAATGAAAATCCTCTTGAGAAATAAGAGGAAAGATTAAAGAGGAAGAAAGAGGTAGCATCTCTTCTTCGGCTTGTCTTAAGAGAAAGAGACGATGGGTGCAGCAGGGTGTTGAAGGGAAATGCAGACAATTGTTAGTGCAATTGAAAAGTGCTTGTGACATCTGGGGTCAATTCAAAGCTCCACTGGAGATTTCATGGATAAACGAGGGGAATCCACTTGATCTCCCTATGACTCAGTTTCTTGTCTATAGAATAGGGAAAATAGATGGTTATCCTAACACTCAATGCAATAAAGATTGCTCAGATGATTAAAGGGGCTACAGAGAAGATTTTTTTTTTTCAGTAGTACTGCCACCCCTAAAAAGGTTCTGAGGCCGTTTCAGCCAGCCCTGCAGCCCGTTACTCCCCTGTCCGACCTAGTGTACTACCTGTGAAAAGGGGAACAAAGTTACAGCAAACCAAACTGAGCAGGTATGGTAAATTAGTGAGTATAGTATAATATGACATGGTAAAAAAAATAGTCCTGATTTGCTAGTGATTCTCAAAATTTTTGGCAGTGCAGTCTACATACATTTCCTCACAGTATGCAGCCACCCATATAGCACATACATAGCAACTGACGGCAGACTTGTTTTTTACGTATCCCTTAGATTTAGCTGGCAACTCCCCTCCTCCTTCTTAGGAACCACAGCCCACAGGACTCTCTCCAGGCTGCGCTCTAGCCCAGGTACGCCTTTCTTCTCCGGTTCCTGCTGCCGGCAGCATTTGGGCTTTTCCCGCACCGGTGCCCTCGACGAGAGCGAGGCTGAGGAGCTGGGCTGAGAAGGGGAGCTGAGGAGCGGGGCTGAGAAGGGGAGCTGAGGAGCGGGGCTGAGAAGGGGAGCTGAGGAAAGCCCCCACACACCCCGAGCCCGGCGCGGCGATGGCTGCGGCGTGCCCGCTCCCTCCGGCCCGAGAGCTGCCTTGCCCCCCCTCCCCCGCCCGCCGCTTGTCACTCCGTGCCAGGAGACCGGGCATCCGCAGGCGTCTTTACGCCACCCAGGAGATGGGTTTCTCCTCCTCTCTCCTCTTTCAAGCACTTGGGTGAAGTCCATCGAAGTCTCCCGAGTCGTGCATACAGCACAACGCATACGCGCCCTAACTGGGATATTTCTGAGGGGTGAGGGGAATCCGGTGCTATTGATGCTCACCTCGCCATTCCAGAACGGAATTGCTTCTTCGACCTCTAGTTATGTAGTAACAAGGGGAAAATTTCCTGAAATTAGACCACTGCAGGAACTCTGGTTTTAGTCACAGCTGTCATACGAGAAACAAATTTCCAGGCATTTTTAATCTAATTCACTTAATTTTTATGTAACTGAATTAGAAAATGCGATTAACGTCGCAGAATCTTAGGCATTGAGCCTGCCTAACGTTTAGTGAAACATGAAACAGAGAAACTTATTAGAAGTAAGAAGAAATGGTGAAATGGTCTGTATAGATTTGGTACAATCGTTATGTACTGAGTAGGAGGATTAGAGCGAAAAAAAAAAAAAAAGAAAAAAAGAAAAAAAAAAGATAATGACCTTTTCAACTGAACTACTCTGAACTACTCGCCGCAATTCTTTGGTAGGTATTTCAGGGCAAGCACTGAAGACACCATGTAACACTGAAGAGATGCTTGCAGGAACAACTCTGCCCTGCCGGCCTGCCCACGAGTCCCACGCCCGCTTGCCCCGTGTTTCTTTCCCTGCTGCCCTCAGATCTGTCTGAGGAAGGGAAAAATCGAAGGAGAAAATCGAACGTTTGAAGCTATTTAATTCTGTCTTACTGTGTCAGTGACTCTAACTCCGAGTTCTGGGCTTGAGACACGTTAGAAGGAAGAGGTGATCCCTTTCCCGCTCACGGGGCTTTAACACGCGCTCCAGCCGACGCGGTGCTTGGATGTGGGGGCTGATCCGTTTCCCACGAAAGCACAGTTTAAACGAAAAAGCAGAGACTGGCAGGCACCCCACCGCCTGCTAAAATCAAGCTAAAGCCAGTAAAAATATTTTGCTAAGACCAACTCCCTGCAGGGCAGTCCCTGCGTGCTCAAGCGCTGCGGTTTGTAACAGCAGCGGCCCCGGGGCTGCTTCTGCGAGCGGCGGCCCGCCCCGGGCAAGTTCACCGGGCAGGGACAGGCGTTTTGCCGGGGAGAGAGCTACCTGCTCGGCCTCAAAACTCTGGCGAAGAGCTAATGAAAGGAGCAACCGCGGGGCCGAGGAGGGTCTCCGCAGGGAAGCACTTGGGGCAGCAGCGAAGTGCCCCGGGGGGTGCAGCCACCTCCCCTCTCGAGTGCCCCGCCGCACCTCGCACCCTAAACTCGTCCCGCCCCCGGCCCCCGCCAGCCGCCTGCTCTCCTGCTTTGCGAGGCGGAATCACGGTGCCGACGGGGCCCTGCTCCCCGCAAAAGTAACTCATTAATATAAATCAAATAATAGGGAAGGGGGGAGGGAGGAAGGGAGGAAGGGAGAGATAGTGTGCGCGGCTGCTCATGAGTTAATGTAAGTCTCTGACTGTCCTGAACAAAGCGACCGTCCCCTTGGGAAGGGTGACGTCTCCCCAGTAACGTGATTGCTTCTTCGGAAGCAGAAACGTGTAAACGCTATAAAACGCGGCGGCGCGGCGGGCAGCTCAGAGCGTGCGGCGAGACGAAGCTCTCCTCTTCTTCCACCTCCTCCTCTTCCTCCTCCTCCTCTGCCACCGCCCC